>WAAF01017747.1:1155-98804 GCA_013400475.1 Tricholaema leucomelas
CCTCTAACTTCCTATGCGATCAGTTCACGGAGCTTGCTCAAACCTGGCGGAACGCTTCTCTCAGAGAATATACGCGCCAGTAAAGACAGTACCGCGCCCGTTCCTGTCGCGGCATTACCTGGTTTTTCACTCGGAGTGCCCAAAACCGCGGCCCCCTGGGCTTCTGGCTATTGCCCCCCTCGTCGGGCAACGCCCTCCGGTCCGGTGTCCGCCGATGACATTTTTCGATACGAAAACGTCCGCAGGATGGTCGGCACGTTTACCAACCCCACCCTAACGGTCCTACCCGCTGGCCTGCCTCCGTCTCACCCGAATGCCTGATTCACTGTTCAGGCGCCATTTGTCGGCGTTGCACCTGGGATAAAATGACTCTTGGTTCACCAATGTGGTTAGGTGGTCATTCTCCACTTTATTTCCATGATACAGTGACTTATATGCTTTCTTAGAAGAGCCATGCACAACTAACTTAGTTCAGGGTTGGTTACATATGGATAGCTCCAGTTGGTCCAGGGTTACAGGCATGGCATGAATAGGTGATTTAACCATAACATTCTGAGGGTCAGCCTCTGGGGCTGGCTAACTCTGCCCACTTGCAGCTGGCACTCCAACCCCTGCAGCTGCATGTGGGGGGGTGCTATCCAGAGCCTGGTATCTTCAGTCCCAGGATGTACTCAAGGACACTTCCCAGCACGGGTTGCTCATGTTTATCTTTTCATGTCCTGCTAGTAAAAACCTCTCTACAGGTGGTGATGACAAAAAGACAGGGGTCTTGGTCTGTCTGTGCTTCTTCTGGAAGGCACTTTATAAACTTTGACACCTGGCTTACAGTTCTGAGAAGTTGGTAGTGGGGTTGTGAACAACACTTCTTCACTTCGCAGGCAGCCCAGGGCTCAGCAGAAGAACAGAGTGAGACAGCTCCTTGACTTTGTGCCTGTAGCAGAGCAGCAGAGGGGTTACAGGCTATGAGGTAGAGGGATGAAACCCAAGAATCAGTTGCATCAGCAAGAGGCATCTCCCTTGAGCAAAATAACCTCTTCATAAGGCATCAGCTATCCTTCTTGGACAGCACTGAGTTTCCATTTTTTCTGTATAAGAGGTCAAGATGTTTGAGTTATCTATAGATGCTTCTTTTAAGTAATACTCAACCTCTTCCTTGTGGCTGCATTTTCTTTATCACACAGTGATTTAGTTGTGGCAATTAATGAGGCAGGAATTATAAAATATGTAGTTATTTTATTTCCAAAAAGCCCTGCCCACAAACTATATCCAAACTAGTTGAATTCAGGTTCTAATTCAGTCAGGACAATCTTCACAAGGATGCTTATGGGCAATTTAGTACTTTAGGAGAATCAGAAAATTGGAAAGGTTTAGTGTGATAGTTTGAGTGTTACCCACCCCCTCACTCTTAAGAAATCACCCAGACTAGACTCAGCCAAGCTGGAAATTAAGGAATGAAACTTTATATTTACAGCTTAGCACAATACACAAGCAGGTATTTACAATCTATACAGCTATAAACAGAAATAGACAAGTTAAAAAGTAATACAGAAACACAACAGCTCTCCCAGAAACCAGAGTCCCCAGGAGGGGCTCCCAACCACCCTTCCACCCCTCTACCTTATCCTAGACTTTGCCTTACATTCAAGGTTGGTTTGGAGGATCAGCCAGGGGGTTAGGAAGCAGAAGGATTAGTTACACAGACAACAGGTTAGGGAGAAAAGTGCAGGCAGCCAGAGACAAACAGCAACTGTGTTATATATGTTTGTGTTCTTGTTCTTGTACATCTCAGCAAGCCTATGAGTGCAGTAGACATCACCACTGTTTCCTTTTCACAGCCTATCATCTAATTTCTCTGACTAAATTATCCTAGTTAGCCTCAAGCTACCACAACTTGAAGCACTTATGTTTACAGGTAGTTCAAGCCCAAAACATGAGGCAGAGCAGAACACATTGTCCAAGCTGAGAGCAGTGAGGCAGAGCACATTGTCTGAGCAGAGCCGCATGCAGAGCAGAGCAGCACGCAGTGAGGCAGAAGCAGCTCAACTGCTTGCAACTTAACTCAATTTATATTATTTATATATTTATTTACATTATTTATATATCTCAAGTTGTGCCAGGGGAGGTCTAGTCTGGATGTTAGGAGGAAGTTGTTGCCAGAGTGATTGGCACTGGAATGGGCTGCCCTGGGAGGTGGTGGAGTCACTGTCCCTGGAGGTGTTCAAGAAAAGACTGGCTGGGGCACTTAGTGCCATGGTGTAGTTGATTCGACAAGGCTGGGTGCTAGGTTGGACTGGCTGATCTTGGAGGTCTCTTCAACCTGATTGATTCTGTGATTCTATTTGCCAAAGTGCACTGGCTCCTTTGGCCACAGAGATTCACCAATCAGAATGACACAAAAAACTCACCATATTAGGTGAAACCAGGGCTTGCTTGCCTTTATTTAGGCAAGACACTAAAAAGTCCCTGTGGGTACCTGTTTATCACTTTGGGAGGGGACATAATGGCCCAAGCCTTTGTTTTCCTCCTGCCGTTGCTTCCCCCATCAGCTGAAGGGTGGGGCAAGCCAGGACAAGGCCTATTAGCCTTCCACAACATATGGGGGAGAGAGATGAGGACAAACTGCATATCCAGGTTCTGAAGTTCCAAGCAGCGACAAGGTCCATTTTCTTTCTAGAAGCCAGTCCACACCTTCCAGCAACGTCTACCTAAGCTTAAGGTATGCTGTAGTCAATCTGCCTCTTTTTGTTCTACCATCTCAGAGCCTGAACCATTTGTATCCCCTATTTGTGATAACACTGAACTCCATTTCTGTTTGTAGGGAAGAATGAGAAGGTGCCCAGTCTGAGACAGCAACCTAATCAAGATTTGACTGAGGAGGAGATGGCTAGATACGTTCAGGAACTGCAGAAACATCAGGTTAGTGTGGGAAGGTCTGCTTCTGCTAAGCCTCTCCTTGCTAGAGGAGCTCCTTCTAAGGCTCTCCTTGCTATAGGTGTTCCTCCTGCTTCTGTCACATGGAGATTCTAATATAAAGGGGAGCAGAGGAGAGGGGCATTGTTCTTGTCCATGGGGACAAATACAGGTGTGAGGCTTTGAGGTACAAGCCAATGTTAGCACTTCTTCCAGATGGACCAAAGGCTTCAGGGTACTGCTGGTTCCTGTATTAGTGTAGAGCCTCACTGTTGTGCTCTCTTTCCCTAGGAGACAGCTGAGAAGACCAAGAGAATGAGCACCAAGGAAATGTGAGGGGCCTCCACACTGGAGTAGCCCAGGAGGATGGGCCCAACCTGCCACCCTGTCCTCCAGTGCTGATCTCAGTATGTGGAAGTGTCTGTTATGCTTGCCCAGTCACAGATATTTACATTGTATAGCGATGGTTTATTTGTTTTGTAATACACAGAGAATGGGGCCAGGAAAGGGGAGCAGAGCCTACCTGTTCAGGGAGCTTCATTGCTGGGGCCTTGGAAGGCTGGGAGGGACCTACAGCAGCCTCTGGAACCCATACTCAGAGTAGAGAGCTGCTCGCTCCAAGAACTGACATGGATATGTTGTTCCCCTGGATTTGGGGAAAGGACAGAGGTCAGTGCTGGATAGAAAAGGGTATCTTCAATCCATACAATTGTCAGCACCAGCCTTGGCTGCAGAAATACAGGCCTGGCAGTTTTGTGGCTGAGCACATGTGCTGCAGGGCATCACTAGCTGGGAACCTTGGCATGCTTACCCTCCCCTTTGGTTCAAGCTCCTCAAAGCTGGTCAGCCTGATGTGACACCTGGAAGCTGTGGTGCCATGCTGCTGGTATGAGTCCAGCACGTTCCTCCCTCCTTGCTTTCCACTGTACTGTTCCCAGCAGTTCCTCCAGTACATTGTGGGCTCTAACACAACATGGTTCCTTTTGACCTCATCTCACTCTTACTCTCCTTGCCCCCTCCTTAGAGGTGCTATTAGATTTTCTTATGTTCACATGATGACTGCCCCTTTTTGTTTTGGTTTGTTTTTTTTTTATTACTTTATTTCCTATGGTAGTAATTCAGCTTTTGTATGTTTTGTAGTTCTAGATCTTTCATGGAAACCCAGCCTTTGCCTTTTTGTTGTTGACAGTGCCGTGATGCCCATGCACAGTTGGGATCGCACCAGCACTCACTCACCACAAACACCATAAGCAGCTTGTGAGCCCTGCTCTACAAGATGTTTCTCAGATGGGGACAAGCAATGCCCCTTATTGGAAGAAGAGACAGGGGTGGATTGTAATTAGTTTGACCAGGCACGGATCAACACTGCAACTCTCTAGCTCTTGCTCCCTTGGCCGTGTGGTCAGAGTCCATGCTCATGCCTCTAAAAATTGCCCAGAAGGAAGTGCCAAGCAGTCTAGAGACATGAACCAGACAATCCCATTAGTAGGGTATGTTTAAAAGGCTTCAAACTGTTTAGTTGGAGTCTGGGCTGTTAGCCATCATCTTAGACTTTCCATTTCCTCTGGGAAGAGACAGTAAGGTTATTCTTTGACTCCAAGTCTGAGCTTGGAGTCAGGGCTGGAAGCCTCATTACTCTCACATCTCACAGTATCTTTAATTAGACTATCTTTGACCACCTTCATATCCCTTCATGGGTCATTTTTGTCTGATATGTTGCTCAGACCATTGGTCCTAGAAATTAAATACTGTTTTGTTGACATTTGCCTCTGTAGCCTCAAGCCCATATGATTTTTCTCCTGCAGTTGTCAAATGTACTTCATACACTCCCACATCTGAACATCCAGTTTCCATGTTCCCTTCGTGCCCCTGCTGTGCATCCCAAGCAGTTGCATTTGTGAGCAACGTCAGCAGTTGTTGCCAGGCGTCTTGCATCTGCAAAATCATGTTCTGCTTGAGTGAAGATCAGCAGGACTTTTGTCCCAACCTTTCCGTTTTTGCACAGTGCTTTCCTTGGAGAGGAGGACTGAGCTGCTACCTAACAAGTGTAGGAAAAGAATAAAGCTTGGTCCCTGCCGTGGTCTCACCAGTGAGCCAGATTTGTTAAAGGCTGTCTGGTTTTGAGCTGTTTTCCTGATATGAACCCAGAGAACTTCCACTTACTTTGACTCAGTGCCACATTTCCAGTTAGAATTATGCTCTGCTTTGCCATTCTTAGAGGTTCTCACAAAATTCATACAGAAGGAGGCTGGTTCTTTTCCCATAATGATCAGAGAAGCTGTCATCTGTGAAGGTGAGGGGAATGAGACCATAGGAACTGAGGATAATGTGGACAATGCTGCTCAGGGACTGAGTCATTGTATTCTGGTGGCACTGAATTAAAAGTGGTTGGTGGAATTAGGACATATCCTTGTTCCCACCAGGATGGGTGAAACAGCTTCATGTGCTGGATGTGGAGTCACAGGAACATCACTAATAAATGTTTTGCTTTATTCCAACCCTGCTCTGAAAGGTAGTTTGTGCCTCCCAACTCACTTCCTTCCATCTTGGATCATTAAAGTGCCTTAGAGAAAACACAACATCTTGCCTTAATGGCTTTCCCTGGATGGAGATAATACCTTATTGTCCAGTCAGGAAGATCTCCAACTGGGAGAAGCAGACCATGTGCAGGAAGGGGAGGCAAATCCACAGCTGAAGAGCTTCTATAGACTGCATTATGCATTATATTCTCTACTCCACTTTCTGTGGATTTGTGGTCTATGAGGATGGCTGCTGGGGACATCTGGGGAGGTAGGTAGTGGCTTTTGAGGTTTACAGAGCTTGAGCTTGTGCTTGCACTTGCACTGGAGGCAAAGGGGTAGGCTGCTGTCTCAGGCAGGATGAGCTGAGCTCCCTGACAAAGCCATACAGCATATCCTAGGACATCCTGGGACAGTGGGATAAGATTGTAGTGACCATGCCTCCACTAAGGAAAGGGCTGCCAACACATGAAGCCATTTCCTCATGCCCTCAAGGGATGGTGCAAACGTGAGGAGCAATGCCACCTTGAAGGGTTATGGCACCCAAAGGGAACCAAACTGTCTCACCTCTCCACACCCAGAAGATAGGCAGCCATTGGGTGAGCAATGCCCAGGCAGTACTCCACAGCAGGCTGGGCAGTCCCTGAAGTGCAGAATTCCAGCTATTGCCCTCCTGGACATTTGCTGTGCAGGCTGCGAAGGGCAGGGAAGACTTTTGTTGTTGTTGTTTTGTTCCCCCTCAAAAAAATTAAAAGCCAAATTTAAGCAACAAACAAAGAAGTCCCACTCCTCCCTCTGTAATCCCTATGTGTGTGAAATTTATCAGTATTCTGTAGGTTTCCTTAGTGCACTTATTTTACTTGATTTTGTAATTGTTCTGAAGTGGGGTGGGGGTGGGGGGTTGGATATTACTGCCAAATAAATGAAAATAACGTTTGAAAACATAACACTTTTTGGTTTGTTTCTCCCAAGCTGCATTCCTTGTTTTCCTCTTGCATTAAACAAAAACAAAACCAACCAAAGAAACAAAAAAACCAAACCACACTAGCTGTCTTTTTGCACATTTGTGTGTAGATCTCAGTGTGTAAGAGAGACACGAGAGACAGCTGTCTTTGATTTACAGCTGGGGAGCCTGAGATACAGCAGAGAGAAGTGGGAATCATAGAATCAACCAGGGTGGAAGAGACCTCCAAGATCAGCCAGTCCAACCTAGCACCCAGCCCTGTCCAATCAACTAGACCATGGCAGAAAGTGCCCCATCCAGTCTTTCCTTGAACACCTCCAGGGACGGCTACTCCACCACCTCCCTGTGCAGCCCATTCTAATGCCAATCACTCTCTCTGGCAAGAACTTCTTCCTAACATCCAGCCTAGACCTCCCCTGTCACAACTTGAGGCTGTGTCTCCTTGTTCTGTTGCTGGTTGCCTGGCAGAAGAGACCAACACCCACCTGGCTACAGCCTCCCTTCAGGTAGTTGTAGACAGCAATGAGGTCACCCCTGAGCCTCCTCTTCTCCAGGCTAAACAAGCCTAGCTCCCTCTTATGCAGCTGTCTTTGGATTCAAAACAAGCATTGCACCTGTGAATCTCCAGATGTGTAAAACAAATGAAACAACTCCAACAGAAGGTGGCCTGTGTGTTGCCACCCACTTTGGCACCACCCTTTCTTGGAGGCTGGGCAGAGCCCAGACAACTCTCTGCTCTCAGGCATGGGAGGTGTCACTGTGAAATATTTGTAGTGGTAAAATCCAGAGTTCATAGAAGCACCAAAGCAAGGACAAGTGATCCTAGGGTTTCATCCATAGAATGCTGGATACTTTCAAACTCAGCCTTGTTAGCACTTCATGCACTGTTTTCTAACTCCTAGTTGGTCCCAGCCAACCATGGTTTGTGTTTCTTCCACTCTGAGAGAGACTTTTGTGGATAGTAAAAGTTTTAAGCAGGTGGGAGATTTGCACTCCCTGCTTTTTTGTTCCTCTATGCATCACAAGTAAGCAAGTCAGGTTCTTAAGCCTGGACTTTGTGAGGGAAAAAGGCTGTGAATTTTCTCATTGTCATCACACATAGCTGCTGCTTCTGAAAAGTGGCTCTCTCACCTGGGAGTCCTGATGGACAAACCAGAAATGTGCCCTTGTGGCCAAGATGACCAATGGCATCCTAGGGTACATCAAGAAAAATGTGGCAAGCAGGTCAAGAGAGATTCTCCTGTCCCTCTTCTCTGCCCTGATGACGCCTTATTGTGTACAGTTCTGGGCTCCCCAGTTCAAGGACAGGGAACTGCTTGAGAGGGTACAGCAAAGGGCTACAAAGATTAGGAGACTAGAGCATGAAGAAAGACTGAGGGACTTGGGCCTTTTTTGCCTAGGGAACACTATGAGTGAAGTGGAAGAAGTTATGAGGGTGTTTAGCCTGGAGAAAAGTAGGTTGAGGGGTGATCTGGGTCTACATCTGACAGGAGGTTGGAACGAGGTAGGGTTTGATCTCCCAAGAGGAAACAGTCTCAAGATACACCAGGGGAGATTTAGGTTGGACATGAAGAACAATTATTTCTCCCAAAGGGTTGTCAAGCCTGTCCAGGGCAGTGGTGGAGTCTCCATTCCTGGTGAGGTTTCAAAGTTGTGTAGATGCAGTGCTGAGGGACATGCTGTTTAATGGTGACCTGGTGGTGCTGGTTAACAGTTGGACTTGATGATCTTAAAGATCTTTTCTGACCAAAACTGTTCCATTCTGTGATTCTATGAGGGAGGATCTTGCCAATATTTATGAATATTTAAAGGATGGGTGTCAGAGGATGAGGACAATCTTTTTTCAGTGGTGCCCAGTGACAGGACAAGAGGTAATAGGCACAAATTTGAATATAGAAAGTGTCATCTAAAGACGAGAAGGAACTTCTTTACTTCAAGGGTGGTAGAGCACTGGAACAGGCTCACCAGAAAAGTGGTGGATTCTCCTTCTCTGGAATCATTCACAATCTGCCAGGACACTGTCCTGTGAAAACTGCTCCAGACAAACCTACTCTGTCAGGAGGTTTGGACTAGATGATCTCTCAAGGGCCATTCCAACCTCCACTACACCATGGATTTTTCCAGTAGGACATTACTGATTACACCACTGTTAACCTGTGTCCAAAGGGGAATGAACTGAAATTACAAATCTAAACCTGCCTGTTGGTATGTGGTACAACCAAGGTCAGCTTTTAATCAGTGTGTAACTTGCATAAGGCCTCTTTGCCTGATAGACTCAGGTGTTGTGGATTAGAAGCATAGAATCATAGAATTAGTAAGGGTTGGAAGGGACCACAAGGATCATCCAGTTCCAACCCCCTTGCCATGGGCAGGGACACCGTACGCTAGAGCAGGCTGCCCACAGCCTCATCCAGCCTGGCCTTAAACACCTCCAGGGATGGCGCCTCAACCACCTCCCTGGGCAACCCATTCCAGGCTCTCACCACTCTCATGCTCAACAACTTCCTCCTCACATCCACTCTGAATCATCCCACCTCCAGCTTTGCTCCATTCCCCCTAGTCCTGTCACTCCCTGACAGCCTAAAAAGTCCCTCACCAGTTTTTTTGGAGGCCCCCTTCAGATACTGGAAGGTCACAAGAAGGTCATCTGGGAGCCTCCTCTTCTGCAGACCTGAACAGCCCCAACTCTTTCAGTCTGTCCTCATAGCAGAGCTGCTCCAGCCCTCTGAGCATCCTCGTGGCCCTTCTCTGGACATGCTCCATCATCTCCACATCCTTCTTGTAATGGGGGCTCCAGAACTGGATGCAGTACTCCAGGTGGGGTCTCAGCAGAGTAGAGTAGAGTAGAGGGGGAGAATCACCTCCCTCGCCCTGCTGGCCACACTTCTCCTGATGCAGAATTACAGAATCACGGAACAGCAGAGGTTGGAAGGGATCTCTGAAGAACATCTAGTACAACCCCTCTGCTAGAGTAGCATCACCTAGAATGTATCATACAGGAACACATCCAGGTGTCACTCCTCCCTTAAAAGTTACCTTTTCACATTCCAACAAGGAGGTATGTCAAGATATTTATGTGGAGGCACTTCAGCTTTGGTACCTCACCAGCAGCAGGTTTGCATGGCCCAGAGCTGACAACCCCTGGACAAAACAGTGGCCAATCCCAAGACCAAAGCCGGACCCTGTCTCCAGCAGCCACAAAAGACAGGCCTTGGAGCACAGGCAGGCCATGTAGTGCCTGAGGATGAGCAAAAAACATGGAAAGTATCTTATTTTTTTTTAATCCAGAGGGTCCAGAGCCATAGTGTGGCCTGACTCCGGCGAGCCCCGTGTACAACCCTTTGCAAGGAGCAGGTGCCATATCCAGACCCCGTCACAGGCACCCAGCCTGTTCTCCAGTAGTGTGGTTGGCCAGACCCACCAGAGAGAGCTGTAAATGTGACCCGAGGGTCCCATAATGCCAGCAAGACAACACGGACTCCACACGATTCAATGTGAACCTCACCGGAGATGTTTACTGTTGATTGTGACCTTGCTTTTATAATACTGAACATAGATCACACATCCACACATTAGCATAACCTAGGTGAGTACAGCCCAGTCTTTTACATACATCAGGCCTTGTTTTTCGCCTTAGCCAGATGTCCCACCATCTTTCCTCCCCCGTGAGAGACATCCTGAAGCTGCGGGAATGAAGGTCAAATGCTTATACACTGCTTGCTATTATTCCCTCTCACACTGCATTCCCACACAGTCACAGTGCCGCGGTGACAGAGCAGCCGCGACCTCCCTCTCAGCTGCGCTGGATGGAAGCCACCCTGCGCCCCACACACCCCCTTCTCTTCCGCCTCCGCACTTTCCTCCTATGCTCGTTCCGGGGCTTAGGCGGAGCTGGCGCTCTCACCGCCGTACGTCCTAGGAAGCCCCGCAACCTGCATAAAGAGCGCTCGCCCCGCCTCCATCGGTCGCCCTCTCCTAGCAGGCTGGGAAGCGAGCCCGGGATCACGCATGCGATAGTGGGGCCACGGACCGGGAGCGTGGAGGGGGCTGTGTGGGCATTCAGATTGCGGGGCGGGGCGGGACGGGACGGGACGGGGCGGGGCGAGGTGCGGGAGCCCCCGGGATGACGCAAAGGCGGCTGCGCGGCGACGTTTGTTGGTGCGAGCGGGATGGCGGCGGCGGCGGCGGCAGCGGCAGCGGCAGCGGCGGCGGCGGTAGCAGCAGGCGGCGCGGCCCAAGAGCTGGAGGCAGAGCCACCGCGGCGCGGCCCAGAGGAGGGCGAGGAAACGGCGGAGCTGGCGGCGGAGCTGGCAGCGCGGCGCAGCGCGGAGACGCGGCGGTTGGTGCTGTCGCCGCGGCGGCTTTTAGGCCCACTGCCCGCTGGGCTGTCGCAGTGGTTCCCGGCTCTAGAGGTGCTGGACGTGAGTGGGACGGGGCTGGCGGAGCTGGGTGCGGAGCTGCTGGCCTTACCGCATCTCCACACGCTTCTGGCTAAGAATAACCGGCTCGGCGGGCCCGGTTCGCTGCCCAAAGGTTTGGGGCAGGCCGCGCTCGGCCGCTCTCTCCGCGTCCTCAACCTCAGCGGGAACCGCTTCCTCGAGATGCCGCCCTCCCTCTTTGGGCTACGTGGGCTGCGGAGCCTCAGCCTCGGTGGCAACCGCCTCCACAGCATCCCGCCCGATATCCAGGAGCTCTGCAGGTGAGGGCAGGGCGCCGGGCGGGATAGGCCCTGCGCGCCTCTGGGGCTGGGCCTTTGCCCCCAGAGTGGGGAACGGGGAAGAGAAAAGTCTCAGTGGTTGCCAGGCAAACCCAGCCAGATTTTCTATCCGAGAAGCGACGCACTGCAGAGCAGCATGTTTATGTCTCTCCTGCTTGGGCAGTAAGTTTTTTCGTGCCTCAGGCGTTTGTAAAGAAGCATTGCTACTGCTAATATGTCTTCGCCTTCCTCAGGCTGAGGTACCGGAACTCGAAGCTACTTTTCAGGTGAATTATAAGCCTCCTGCATTCACCAAACGGGAAGCTTGTTCAGAATTTCTCAGTCCTTGGGCTGCCTTGGTGCAGGGGAGGCTCTCCCGATGATAGTGTGGTCGGTGTGAGTGTTGACATGCGGAAGGCACGCTGTGGCAAGAGAAAAATAAACCCCTGGTGTCATGCAGCTCCGTGGCTGCACAGAGGAATAAGGGATTGGTTGCGTTATACAAACAGTAAGATCTGATACAGCTCCAGCCTCAGAGTGCTTGCTGACAGGACTGGGGGCTTTTTTCCTCCTTGTGCATCCAGCTAATGAAGAGCTGGTGGATCAGCTGTTAGGCATTCTGAAGCATAGAACCCTAGGCTGTGCTCCGGTGCAGTGGTGCTGGATGCAGGTGGCTCTGGAGCTGGATTAAACCACATAGAAACTTATGGCTGACACAGCAGCTAGGAACACTGATGGGGTGGGATTGAAGAAGTGAGAACGTATCGTAGGTAAGAGTGGGTATTGATTGCCTGCTGTGACCTGGGATAGGTAGTTCTGAAGCCTGCATCCTCCTGGGCAAGCTTTAGTCCATGTTCTTTCATGCGTTACACGCAGGCATTTCAGTGTGTTCTGCTGGTTTCTCAAGCCTCAGACTAGCCCTCTGTGGTTCTGTGCAAAGACCTTGGGTCTGAACTTACTTCACTCCAGCTCTTCCAAAGGAACTTGCCAGAGGCACCCTCTCTTATGCAAATTCTAGCAGTCTTGACCCTGAGTAGCTGGATTCACCCTGATGTCTCAACAGAGTTGCATCCAGCAGAAGCACAGTTTGTGTGGTATGTGGGGCACAGTCTCCTGGCCCTAGGTTGGAGGTACCAGAGCTGAAAATGGCTATGCAGCTTTTGCCCAGATGGCACAACATGCATCTGTTGAGGATCTAGAGCAATTCTGGGTTAAGCTAAGTTTGAAAGATGCTTTGAGGCATTTTGAGTGCTAGAGCATGCCCGTGTCCTCCTTAGCATAGTTGGGATGCGTCCAGGGATGGGACTGCCTTTAGGAGGAGAAACCTTAGCTTTCTCTCCATTCAGGAGCAGTTGCTTTAGGGATAATAAAGGAATTGAGGCCAGTGGCAACTTCACAGGAGAGTAGGCCAGTGTAGGCATGCAGGTTGTGTAGGAGGTGATACACTGCCTCCATAATATGCCTGGTTACGTTCAGGATGTAGTTGGGGCGTTATTGTGCTTATCTCTGAGACAGAGGTTCCCTTCTGCTGCTTACATGCTCTTCAGTCTGCGTTTGTGGTTTCTCTCTCTCTTTCTCATCCTGCCCACAAGAAAGCAAACCTTAGCTGTGATTTTTACTATGCTGCTAACTGATGCTGGGAAGGTACCAGGCTGCATGGCACTGTATGGGGTGCCCCAGTGGGCTGAGTCCTGTGCTTTGTGCTGCACCACTGGCAGACCACTGCTGCATGGATACTCTGCTTTGTTCCTCTGGCCTGCCATGAGGCAGGGCTCTTGTCATTCTGGGGATTGAGCATCACCATCCTAAGAAAAGCTGTAGAAGAGAATGAACAATTCTGAGAGGGCAGATGTGGATGAGGCTACTGAACTGTGTGTTTATCGTTGCAAAGTGGTGTGTCAAGTAGCAAAACTAGACTAGACCCAGCTTGTGTCTGCCACCTGCGTAATCACTGCCAACTCGTTGAGCCTCTTCTAATGTGTCACTGTTATACAATTGAACTTTAGCTCAAGATAGTGAATACGTGCTCCACCAGAATTGTCAGCTTCTGTACCACCTTGTCATCAGTGGCTCTTCTGTATCTGAGACTGCTCAAGCAACAAAAGGGTGCGGCACACTTGCTTGCCAGAGTTTGGAGAAAACAATATAACCTAATGTTCTTCCAGAGAGAATCCTGCTCACTAGGAGACAGATAACCAGTGACTTGACACCCTTGCCAAAAGACATAATGGAGAGGAACTATTGCCAGATCTTCGTGCCTGCTAACGGGAGAGGTGTTGGCAGCGTAAGCACAGTGTTGAAGTGAGTAAAACGAGCCTGAGCACAAGATAGAGCCGAGTTAGTTGTCGTGGTAGGGCAACACAGGGACACATTCATTTCTGAACTCTGGGTGGGCTGGCAGATGGGGTCTGGTGTAGGTGTTTGGTCTTCTGTTTACCTCGCAGCTCAAGTTGCAAGTGTCTGTCTTGCTGCTGCTGGCAAGCAAAGACTTTGAGCCCTTTTCCATACACAGCTTCACATAAAAGAAACGTTTCTCGTGTCTTGTGCTGTTAGATCAGAGAGAAATGCTGGCAGCACTTCCACAGGATGTGCTCCTCCTGCTGGTACTAGAGTTCCTGCAGCCAGTGGTTCTTTCCTAATCAACCCTAGCAGCTTCCCTTTTTGCCCCAGTCATTGATTATACAGCTGACCAGAGTTGCAGAGATCTAGAAATGTTACTTATGTTTCCAGGAAATAGGTGAACTCTCTTAAGATTTTTTTAAGGTATTTTTGATAACTAAGCCTTAGTCTTTCCTCTGCAACCCGTAGTTACCAGTTTGTTTTTTGAAGAGGTAGCACACCAGTTTTAGTGCAGGCCAGGAATACAGCAGGTAAGGAGTCTATGTGATTGGCAAAGGTGAAAGAAGAGAAAGCTGGTGGGTCTGATATGCTGAAGTTGAACAACTACAGACACAAAGACCCTGGAATGAGAGACAGGTACTATGTGTTGTTACTCGTATGAAGACAGTAAATCTACAACTGCAGCAAGCTTGGGTCAGGCACTTTGTGGAAATTTCCTTAACATCATCCTAGTGATTAAGATCACTAAGAAACACAGACAGACCTGTTGCTGTCTTGTCATATTCTGTCCAACTTCAGCTGTCTGCCCTATCCTTGCCCACACAAATCTCTGTGCAGTGCAAGATCATGCACAAAAAGTGAGTGCCTTTCACCTGATCTTCCACTTATAGATGTCCTGATGCTTGAAGCTTCCTTCACACAGCTTCATAAGTGCATCGTCATGATTGTGCTGGTCATGGCAGCAGAATGGTGCTGATCATAGACAGCATGCTGGCACCAGGGATTAATAGTCTTTGCTTCATGTTTTCCTTTAGAAAGATGCAGTGTGCCTTTCTCCTAATGCCACTCTAAGTGTTTGTGGTGGCTTGAAAGAGCCCCTTAGGTTTCTGAGGTAAGAGTGTGCCCTGTAGAGGGCTTCTTTGAATCATGTTGAGGCTGTGCCAGCTCATTCTGTATGCCCATCACCCACAGTTACTTTCAGCTAGCAGTGTCAATACAGTATACCACCTGAATTGCAGCATTGGCTGTTGCTCTGGATTTGGAGCAGAAAATGCACTAGGTGGTTAAGAACAGCTCTCTTTGCATTACCTTCCTGTTTGTTGCCAGATAAAAGACAAGCTTAGCATAAGTAGATGTGTTGGTTTTGGTTTGGCTTATTTTTTTTCCTGCAGTTTTCCCTTCAGCGTTGACCTTGTTGGGTTTTTGGTGTGAGGTGATATGGTCAGTCACTCATACTGGGTTCACAGCCCACAGCAGCTCCAGAACAGGAATATATGTTGGTTGTGTGTTTCCTTCCTGTGCTGATCCAGCAAGGAACGTGCTAAGGGGCAATGTGTGTTATAGCTGGTGAGCTAGAAATATGGTCATAGAATTATAGAACTGTTTTGATTGGAAGAGGCCTCTAAGATCGTCAGATCCCACTGTTACCTGACTCTGCCAAGGCTGGTGCTGAGCTGTGTCCCTCAGCACCACATCTCTGCCTCTTTTAAAACACCTCCAGGGATGGGGATAGGACCACCTCCCCAGAGAGCCTATTCCAAAGTTTGAGAACCTTTTCAGTGAAGAATTTTGTTCTAACAGTTAACCTAAACCTCCCCTGGGGCAACTTGAAGCTCTTTCTTCTCCTGTCGCTTGTTATTAGGGAGAAGAGACCAATGCCCACCTGGCTCCAAACTCTTTTCAGGCAGTTGTAAAGAGACAGAAGGTCTCCCCTTAGCTTCCTTTGTCCAGACTAAACAACCCCAGTTCCCTCAGCTGCTCCTCAGAAGACCTGTTCTCCAGGTTATAGACTTATGCCCATTCTGGACATAATTTGTTTGGCAGGTCTGGTAAAATACGTTTCTGATCTTCACTGTCCAGCTGTAGCTTTTGGCTTAAGGTTGCATGGATTGCTCCTAGTCCTACTCTTCCAGTGAGTACTCTGGCACTCGGCAGAGCACCAGGAGCAGCAGTAAAGAGCTTGGAAAAGTTACAGGCTCTTTACAGGCTTTTGCCATGTGTGCTCTTTTCCCTTCTTGCTTGGATTCCTCTAGTAAAACTCAGTTGTGCAAGGGCTGGGGTCAAAGGCCTCAAATGCCTAACTCGATTCACCCAAGTTTTATGTAAAGGCTTAGATGCAGCAAAACCCAGAGTATTTGCTTTTATTTGCAGGTACTATTAAGCACGTTAGACAAGCATAAGCATCAGAAGGGCTGCTACAGTGTGGGAAAAATACCCAGTGAAGCTTTGATAAAGATACAGCATTAGGAAATGTGCTTGCTGCCTCCCTTTTTCTTCGTCTCTTCAAACGGTTTGCAAATACTTTTCAGACGACTGTTTGATCTTAAATTTGCGTGTCAGCAAAGGCTGTTGCAGTTCTCTCAGGAATTAGCAAATTGTAGAACAGGGTTAACAGGAGTGTATTGTGGGCTGCTTTCAAATTCCTCCCTTGCATGAGCCTCAAAACTGCCCTGGAAATTTCTTGTTAGAAAGTTTTATCTTAAAAGGACTTGGAGCTGTTTCAGGCACTGTTGTTCCTTTTAAGATTGCTTATTTAAGATGCATCTGTTTGATGTCAGCTGTTTAATTTTTATCCAGAGAAGCATCTGGGTAAACAGGGTGGATTGAAAATTCTGGTATTTTCTATGCCAGAAGCCATTCTCCCCTTGAAACATGACAGTGAAAGCGTAATGGTAATTGATAGGGCACCACAAATACTTCTACTTCTCAGAGTGGGGTCCTCTTACTGTTTTGGGGCTTTATGATTTCATAGAATCAACCAGGTTGGAAGAGACCACCAAGATCATCCAGTCCAACCTAACACCCAGCCCTGGCGAATCAATCAGACCATGGCACTAGGTGCCTCAGCCAGACCTTTCTTGAACACCTCCAGGGACAGAGACTCCACCACCTCCCTGGGCAGCCCATTCCAATGCCAATCACTCTCTCTGACAACAACTTCCTCCTAACATCCAGCCTAGACCTCCCCTGGAACAACTTGAGACTCTGTCCCCTTGTTCTGTTGCTGGTTGCCTGGCAGAAGAGACCAACCCCACCTGGCTACAGCCTCCTTTCAGGTAGTTGTAGACAGCAATGAGGTCACCCCTGAGCCACCTCTTCTGCAGGCTGCACACCCCCAGCTCCCTCAGCCTCTCCTCATAGGGTTTGTGTTCCAGACCCTCACCAGCTTCGTTGCCCTTCTCTGGACACGTTCCAGTACCTCAACATCTCTCTTGAATTGAGGAGCCTAGAACTGGACACAGTGATGATTTGTTTTGTGCTGTGTGATGGCCTGGAAACTTCAAGGACATAACTCAAACCAGAATGTACAGTGCCTTAGCATGCTAAACATCAGTGCCACCAACTGCATCAATTCGTAGTTGTTTGAGTATTTCCTCATTCCCTTCCCATGTGTAAAAGGATTGGCACAGCCATGCTACAACCAGGTAGTGTGATGAAACCCTCTGCTGTAGAGGAGTGACACACAGTTGGCCTGACTGTGCTGGCTACAGCCTGGTGCAAGTAATGCTTCATGTGCTGAACAAGGGGCCTGCTGGATGTGAGGCTGAAAGAGATTCTGGCTTTTCATTAGATAATCTGTATGCATTGCTGAAAGGCAAGAGAGAAAGCATCACACACACACACTCCCAACACCCTCCCCCCATGTTACTCTGTCAAATGAGATTTTTTTTCAGGTTTTGTTGAGCTGGATTTTTTTTTTCGTGTCTGTCCTCTCTTGAAACTCGTTTAGCTTGTAGCATGTTGGAAATACATCATTTTTAATAGCTGCAGGGTGAGGTGCTGGAGCGGGTGCAGAGAATGGCAACAAGGCTGGGGAGAGGTCTGGAAAATATGACCTTTGAGGAGTGTTGAGGGAGCTGAGCTTGTTTAGGCTGAGAGGAGACCTTATTGCCCTCTACAACTACCTAAAAGGAGGTTGTAGTGAGGCTGGAGCTTGTCACTTCTCCCCAGTTACTAATGATAGTTAAAGAGGAAATGGCCTCAAGTTGCATCAGGGGAGGATTAGGTTGGATGTTAGGAGGAAGTTCTTTCCTGAGCAGGTTGTCAGGCACAGGGACAGGCTGCCCAGGGAGGTGGTAGAGTCACCATCCCTGGAGGTGTTTAAAATGAGAGTGGCTGTGGTGCTCGAGTCTATGGTCTAGTGATGAAGGATGCTGGGGTGAAGGTTGGACTGGATGATCCAGATGGTCCTTTCCAACCATAGCGATTCCTAGTGATGAGATGTTGTGCTGAGGGATTTGGTTTGGTCAAGGACTTGTCAGTGTGAAACTAATGATTGGACTCCATGACCTTGAAGGACTTTTCCAATCTAAGAAATCCTGTGATTCTGTGAAATACAGGAACTGAGCTTATGTTCATTTGAGGCTGGTGCCTCTCTGGCTTTACTAAGTTCCAGGAGTGGCATTGGAAAGTACAGAAAAGTGCCAGCTCTCCCTCTGTGTACACAGTAGTGCATGAGACCTTAGCTGGCTGCTCCCAGTGACTACATAGATTAATGATTTGTCAGAAAAAAACAAATCTTGGTGTGAAAGGTTAGAATTACTCCCTAAGCTCAGCCCTGTCTCTGCTATGGCCCTTCTCTGAAAAACTGATAAATGTTGTGTATTAGTGTATTACCTTAGTGCAGGCTCTTCTGTGAGGACAGCAGAGCTCAGCAGTGCTCTTGCTCATCTTACCAAGCAGCACACTGCCCCTTGAGGAGGACAGATCGAGAACCAGCATTGCCTTGGCCCTTAGGTACAAGATTAGCACAATATAGAATCAACCAGGTTGGAAGAGACCTCCATATCTTAGCCTACTGACCTCAGAAAAGTGGTTCAGAAGATAGGTGAAAAGAAACCAATTTTCAAGAAGCTCTTTGTTGCCACTGGAGGAATTCTCTTATTTGGTGGATTTTTAGTTTGAGACAGTTTGATGTAGGGAATGTACATCCTAAATAGTATAACTGAGTGTTATTTTACACAGAATTTACAGAGGACCAATTTGAAAGCTAAAAATAGTTTGTGGGCAGTGGTTTTGAATGTTTTGTTTGTGCAGTAAGCTACTCTTGAAACATCTAGAAGGCATTTCACACCATGAAATGAATACCAAACACGTTTTTTTGCTGTGCATTTTAGAATCATAGAATCAGTCGAAGTTGGAAGGCATCACAAGGATCATCTAGTTCCAACCCCCCTGCCATGCCCAGGGACACCCTACCCTAGAGCAGGCTGCCCACAGCCTCATCCAGCCTGGCGTTAAACACCTCCAGGCATAGGGCCTCAACCACCTACCTGAGCCTTTCCAGGCTGTCACCACTCTCATGCTCAACAACTTCCTCCTCACGTCCAGGCTCAATCTCTCCACCCCCAGCTTTGCTCCATTCCCCCTAGTCCTGTCACTCCCTGACAGCCTAAAAAGTCCCTCCCCAGCTTTTTTGTAGGCCCCCTTCAGATACTGAAAGGCCATAAGAAGGTCACCTGTGAGACTCCTCTTCTGAACAGCCCCAACTCTTTCAGTCTGTCCTCATAGCAGAGCTGCTCCAGCCCTCTGATCATCCTCGTGGCCTTTCTCTGGACATGCTCCAGCATGTCCACATCCCTCTTGTAATGGGGGCTCCAGAACTGGATGCAGTGTATGCAGTTTTGTGCTTTGTGGACATTGTTGCCTTCAAACATAGGAGGTGAGGAGTTAATTATTCACTTTTCCTGGAAGTGGAAACTTGTACCCATGTCAACCTGGTTTAAACATTGAAATGCACATTTCTAGAATTCCCTTGCCCAATAGCTTTCTGTGAGGGCTTCCGTAGCAGTGTGGAGAAATATGTCTTAACTGCTGATCATACAATTTCTTAAGTCCCTCATGAAAGCCAAGCAGCCCAAATCCACTTTGTGAAACAATGGAGATTGAAGGAGGAACTTTGGTTAAAACTCAGAGCTTTGTTAATGGATCAAATTTTAATTAAAGATAATCTTTCCTCGACCTGGTCACTGCCCAGCTCCTTGCCTGCAGGTTGTCCATGTAAAATGAGAGGCTACTTTTGAACAGTGTGGGGATTTGGTGGTGTGGGATTTTTTTTCTGTGTGTCCAGAATAACCTTCGAATGTGCTGTGCCCCTTGATCTGTCAGCTGAAGCAAGTGGCTCAGGGGTGACCTCATTGCTGTCTACAACTACCTGAAGGGAGGCTTCTTGGTCTCTTCTGCCAGGGAACCAGCAACAGAATAAGGGGACATAGTCTCAAGTTGTGCCGGGAAAGGTCTAGGCTGGATGTTAGGAGGAAGTTGTTGGCAGAGAGAGTGATTGGCATTGGAATGGGTTGCCCAGGGAGGTGGTGGAGTCACCGTCCCTGGAGGTGTTGAAGAAAAACCTGTCTGAGGCACTTAGTGCCATGGTCTGATTGATTCGCCAGGGCTGGGTGCTAGGTTGGACTGGATGACCTTGAAGGTCTCTTCCAACCTAGCTGATTCTATGATATAGTCATATTCAGTTTAAGGATTAATGTTGTGCCCACTTTTTGAAACTTGCCTCTGATACACTCAAAAAATAAGCAAACCAGGGAAAGTTAAGCAGTAAGTATATCTCCTGGTGTGTTGCAGAAGTCTGTCATTCTGCTCTGCACTGTTGAATAGTTGGGCCTTTGTACTGAGTTAGTGGCCCCAGTAGCCCAAGCAAATCTTGTCAGAATTTTGGGGTTCAGGCTTCTTTCAAGAACTGAACAGAAACAGTCTCTATCCATTATTCTCTTCTCTGTCCCAGGGGAAGCCTCAGGCAGGAGCTTTTCTAGAATTCTACACATGCTGTAGCACAACTGCAGGGTTCAGATGGGTGGGTTGACCACCATGTTCCTTGGGTGGTGCAGTCATGTGTTTTCTTTGCCAGTTGTATCTGCAGCATTTCTCAATTGCTGGCATGAGATGAAGGTGTCTCCTATTCCAAGGAGGTTGTAAGTTGTTCTGAAGGCTGATGGATCCTGAACATCTTCTTTTTCCTGACCTGCAGGGAATGCTGATCTGGTTGAAGATGTTCTTATTGACTACAGAGGGATTGGAATAGGCGACCTTTGAGGATTCCTTGTGACCTAAAGCATTTTATTGTTGTATGAGTCAGAGAGGGGCAATGTGCATTGTCATTAGGCCGCTAACCTGAGTATGTGCCAGAGATGCTTACCCAGCATCTGCATACAGGACTCTGGGATTCACCCATTTTTAGGCACAGAAAGTGTGTTGTTGGGACTGTGATTAGCAATGGTGTCTCTTCCCAAGCAGAAGTATCAAAACTGAACCTTTGCTTTTCTTCCAGACAATATCTGAGAACAGAGGAGGGAAACTATTTGATCATGAGATG
Source organism: Tricholaema leucomelas (assembly GCA_013400475.1). NCBI lineage: Eukaryota > Metazoa > Chordata > Aves > Piciformes > Lybiidae > Tricholaema lacrymosa > Tricholaema leucomelas. The sequence goes on from WAAF01017747.1 coordinate 22,128, forward strand.
GGGACTTGAAGCTATTATGTCAAAGAAAAGTCCTTGCCATTTTTTCATCCTAGAAGGGCAAGAATGCATAGCAAACATTGACTGTCTCACCTAGGTGAAGTGATCTAGTGCCTTTATTCCTGTCTCACATCAACTGAGTTTTTGCAGGACATCCAGTGCTTTTTATTTAGACTCAAACAGCAGGTAAGCCTAGCTCTTGTTCTGAGCCTCCAGGACTTCAGTGTACTGAAATCAATCAGAGAAATTGCATGCATGTACATGTGTGACTTTGCACTCTGTGCTGTTGCAGTTATTGTTTTGTTGGCATGTGACTTGTCACAAAGCAGGACTGGCTACCTCTGACTTCTGCTGAAAGGTTGCAGTTTGTCACTGGGCTCGGGTTATACCATAAAGAGCAAACTAGTGCTTATGCTACAGATGTAATGGTGGCTGTAAGGGGCTGGAAGTAAATCTCAACGTTATCTATTGTGAAACAGCAGCTCTCTTGTAATTTTGATGTGCAGCCTGGCTTTTTGCCCCTCAGCAAAGTATCTCATACGTTGTCATTTGTAAGTTTTCTTCAAGAAATACAGGAGAAGACATGGTGTTAAATGAAACTGGAGATGACCTTAATGAAATAATGCAGTGCTTTCTCTTTTTTAGTTTAGAGTTTCTATACCTTGGAGGGAATTTCATTACTTCAATTCCACCTGAATTAGCAAACCTGCCTTCTCTTAGCTACCTAGTTCTGTGTGACAACAAGATCCAGAGCATTCCACCTCAGCTGGCACAGTGAGTATTTACTGTCATCATCCACCAGCTGTAACTAACTCTTTGAACTTCAGGTGTGTGGATAAAAGTACCTGTGAGGACCAATCTGTCTTTCACTTTTTTAATGTGACTGGACTTGAACGAGATCCTCAGCATGATGCACTGCAGCAGACCATGCATATATAACATGGAAAACTCAATCAAAGGGTTACAGGGGAAAAAAAAATCACCAAGTACACACTTGAAGGTGAAATAATAGATTTGTACAAAAAGTCCTGCCATAATCTTAGTGATGGTCTGTTTTGTCTTGCACACAAAAACACTGGTTGAGCTGCTTTGTTGTGCTGTTGCTTGTGGTCCCTTCATGCCATTGCTTATTCTAGGATTTCAGTGTATTTTAGTGTTCATTACTACAGCACAGCTCTGATTCATAATGGGGGAGAGAGGACACTGCATACTCTGTACAGGTAGCCTAAAGTACAATATAAAGAATTCAGGTGTGTACCTGTAACCCCAAAAGCAATTCAGTGATGGCACAGAGGTTTCTGAACTGGGATTTAATGGTGTAATGAAATTATTATTGATGTACAATGTCCTGTTGTCTTGTAACTTGCACTAGTTTGAGAGCATCCCTGTACACTGTGCTGGAACATTGCTTAGTTCTTCCTGAAATAGAATGCCTCCTTGATAGAATCATAGAATTGTTTTGGTTGGAAAAGACTTTTAAGATCAGTGAGACCAGCCATTACTTAGCTACTGGGCCTGGTGCTAAACCATGTCCTTTAGCATCACATCTCTGCATCGTTTGAACACTACCCAGGCATGGGGATTCAACCACCTCCCTACGGAACCTGTTCCTCTGTTTGAGAAACCCTTCAGTGAGGAAGTTTCTTCTAATAGCCAACCTAAACCAGCCCTTGAGGCCATTCCCTTTCCTCCTTTCACTTCTTCCTGGTAAGAGACTGACACCCACCTGGCTCCAGCTTCCTTTCAGGTAGTTCTAGAGGGCAAGGAGGTCTCCCCTCAGCCTCCTTTTCCATAGACTAAACAACCCCAGTTCCCTCAGCTGCTCCTCACAAGACCTGTTCTCCAGACCCCTCTCCAGTTTTGTTGCCCGTCTCTGAATCTGTTCCAGCACCTCAATGTCTGTCTTGTAATGAGAGCCCCAAAACTGAACCCCATACCCAACATGTGGCCTCACTAATGCTGACTACATGATGCTTCAAAAAGCCAAAAACCTGCTTGCCACCTGTGCCAGCCCCACCTGACCTTGCTTAGCTTTTGCGATCTAGTACTATCAGCACAAGGTGTTGCAGCCTCCAGCAATGGAAACATGGGGTTTTCCAGGGCTGTCTGCCCTCCAGCAGTCATCTTTAATGCATGAGTGAAAGCAGGTAACTTATTCAAAATATTGCATGGGCCCATTCTTGATGCATACAAGGAAGCCTTATCTCCCCTGAAAGCACTCTGGTTGTATACTTTTGTTCTGTGCTACCTTTTCTGGGAGCTTGGAAAGGAAGCAATACTGAAAAGGACAGCAGCATAGTTAAGACTTTTAACAGATCTGAGCCAAGTTTTCCAGGGCACTGTGTGTTCTGGAGTAAAAGCAGGTCTTTTAGCATGAATTTGTGTTTTTAAAGGAAGAAAAGTCTAGAGAAAAAGAAATTGCTGTGAGGGAGGAGAGTAATGCAGGTGTGTGGAATGCAGTCATGGAATGGTCCTGTTTGCCTATCTTGACTGGGTTTCCATCTCCGTCCTCAGGCTGCATTCCCTGCGTTCCCTTAGCCTGCACAATAACCTGCTGACTTACCTTCCTCGAGAGATCCTTAACCTGGTTCATCTAGAAGAGCTGAGCTTACGCGGGAACCCACTGGTGGTTCGTTTTGTCCGTGACCTGACATACAACCCCCCAAGCCTGCTGGAACTGGCTGGGCGCACGATTAAAACTCGCAATGTTGCCTACGCTCCCAGCGATCTCCCAGAGAATCTTGTCCGGTACCTGAGCTTGGCCAGCAACTGTCCCAATCCTAAATGTGGGGGTAAGTTCACCTTCACTGCTGTGCTGCTTGCTTTTTACCTGGTGGGTTTTCTTTCCCTTTGACTCGCTGTGGCTTTAGTAGCTCAGGTTAGATAGGTTGTTGCACCCAGATTCAAGGTGTATGTCACTTGGCTCCAGGTCTCCCGCAGAGCTGTCTTTAAAGAACCTTGTTCACTTAGGAATTATGTTCAGAGTTGCAGTGCTGGTTTGCTGTATTTGCATGGGAGTGTAAGACAGCATTTCTGTTAAAGCCTTTGTAGCTCATCCCAGCATTCCAGTATGCTTTTATGGTCTGAAGTTTCCGATTCATCTGCCCTGAAATAACTCAGGCTAAGTAATGGGCAGGACAACTTTTGCAAGCACTCTTGCTACATGACAAGCTTGATTTCTGGATGGAAAAGAGGAGAGAGGCTGTAGTGCCTGGCATTTACCAGGAGCAACTTGTTTACCTCTTTCTTGGGACTACTAGCATGTAGTTCCTGGAAGAAGAGGAGTAGTAAAGTACTGGAGTGCTTGGCCTTAATTTGGCTCAATGCTTATGTTATATCCAGAGCAAGTGATCTGCATGTTTAGCCTTTAGAAAATTAAGAGGGGGGAAAAAAGTCATTAATTACTATCAACCCTGCAGTGATCACGCAGCCTGTAATCTTCTTACAGAGCAGTATTCAAAGCATGCTCTGTGAGCAAAGACACAATTGGAACTTGTGTTGGAAGGGAAAGAAACATTTCCTTTTTTTAAAGAGCTTTGCATAGCAGTGGATTGATTTTGCTCATTTTCACTTGTAAACCAGCACAGTGCTGCAGCTGTCTCGTAGCACTGCAGGAGAAAAGCTTACTCCATACCAGCCAGGACTTAAAACACCCCATGAAACTTCTGAAAATGTCAGTGTCTAAAATCACTTGCTGTGACAGGAAGGGAATGTAATTGTGTGTTACGGCAACACTGTTGCCAGGGAAAAGTAGCATCCAAACTCAGCATGATCACTTCATTCAAGCAGAAAAAAAGTAGAGCTATGAAGGTCTATTTGCAAATGCATTCTTGCTGGCTGGTGGAAGAGGTTTTACAAGTTTGAAAACAAAGTGGATGAATTAATTTGACATTTAAGAATTTTGTGAGTTCCCAGCCTGAGATTTCTCCCTAATGGTTAGAAGAAATGGCCAGATTCTTTGGAAGTAGCTCCCTTGTATCTTTTTATGTAGTGTGCTGCTCTGAATCGCCTACCAAATACAGTTTGTTTGGTGGGTTTGGGGTTTTTTTGCTTTGTTGGTAGATTGTTGTTTTTTTTTCACTAAGTGAAGATATTTCACCCTTCTATAGGTTTCCTTCTCTTCCTCTAGTATCCTGTTGTCGTCATATATCCAGTGTTGTCAGTTAAATCCTAGTTTGAGGCATTTGCAGCAACTGTCAGAGCTTACATCTTTCTCTCTGTGCAGAGTCTCATGTGTTGTTACTGTTCCCTCTGCCCTGACAGGTGTCTACTTCGACAGCTGCGTCAGGCAAATCAAGTTTGTTGACTTCTGTGGGAAGTATCGCCTCCCGCTCATGCACTACCTGTGCTCCCCAGAGTGCTCCTCTCCCTGCAGCTCTGCCTCCCAGAGCTCCACTTCGCAGAGCGAGTCTGACTCTGAGGATGAAGCCAGTGTCGCTGCTCGCAGGATGCAGAAAGTCCTCCTGGGATAACGGGGGAGGATGGGAAAGAAAACTTATCTGTAAAGCAATAATGGAACAGTGAAGCATGAAGGGTTCACAAGAAACTGTCCTAAATTCCACAAAAGGGGCAGAACATCTTAGCAAACCTAGGCTTGCTTGGTGCAGTGCTACTTAGGAGAACTAACTTGGTGGCATCCTGCCCTGTAGGGTGTCTGGGCTTGTTAGAAACAACTGCCCAGGTTGTTAGAAACTCCTGCTCAGGAGACTCCTTTTTGCCTTTGTACAGGGTGGGGAGAATTTGTTCTCACTGAGAAGGGTTTAAATATGTCTGACACTTCACTGGGCTTCAGTTATTCTGCAGAGCAGAGGAGGCTGTCCATGTCTGTTAACACTGTGGCAAATCTAAAACGGGTAGAGGATGCCATGGGAGTGTGTGTGGACCCCAGTGTCTATATAGCATTTTGATTTTTTTGCTATTTCTGATTCCAGTTACAGATTTTTACATCCATCTACTAAAAAAAAAAAAAAGAGAGCTAAGGTTTGTTTGGTATTTTTTTTCTTTCTATACAGGAGTAAATTTTTTCCAAACTTCCTCTGCCTAGAGGTTGCTGTGGTGTTACAGGTGTTGCAGCCACTGTAGAACTGAGCCATGGGTTTTTTTTTTTCCTCCCTTGTTATACCAAGCTGCTCTTAGTGTTTCTTATTGTTTGTTATTTTAACTCCCTTTTCCCATTACAAGGAGCTTTGCTGTCTTTATGGTGCCTTCAGAAAACAAGTTATTCTACTGAGATTAGATATTGCTTCAAATTTGTGGCCATACATGCCAGTGCAAAGGACCAGATCATAGAATCAGCCAGATTGGAAGAGACCTACGAGATCATCCAGTTAAACCTATCACCTAGCCCTATCCAGTCAACTAGACCACGGCAGTGCTCTGTATTATGTGGGTTTTTGGTTTTTTTTGAATCTCAGATTATTGGAGCAAATCTGCTTTTATATCTCTCTGAATTGCAGGAAAGGTCTCAGTTGACATTTCTTGTTTCTAAACCCTCGTGCCCCTGCTGCAGCTAGATCTGCTGTGCTGGGTACAGAGCTACTTTCCATCTTTTAAGGTCATTTTGCTCAAAGTAGGCAGCAGTTTAATGAATTGGAAGTAGTGAGAGAAGTGCCATGGAGAATGAGGTTGGTTTTTTTTCCTCTCTTATTTGTAGCATTGAGAGGAAAAGCTGGCAGGAACGCTAAGGCACATTGTCTCAGCATCTTGCATGAGGTCATTTTGAAACCTCTTCCTTATTTATTTGTTTGCATTTGCTCTTGGTATAATAGCTTTAGCAGCCTGTTGGTTTGTTCAAATAACACATTCATAGAATCAGTCAGGGTTGGAAGGGACCACAAGGATCATCTAGTTCCAACACCCCTGCCATGCCCAGGGACACCCTACCCTAGAGCAGGCTGCCCACAGCCTCATCCAGCCTGGCTTTACCTCCAGGGACAGGCCCTCAAACACATCCCTGGGCAACCCATTCCAGCCTCTCGCCACTCTCATGCTGAGAGTCTCATCCAGTCTGAACCTACCCACCTCCAGCTTTGCACCACTCCCCCTAGTCCTGTCACTCCCTGACAGCCTAAAAAGTCCTTCCCTACCTTTTTCGGAGGCCCCCTTCAGATACTGCAAGGTCACGTCAGAGCCTTCTCTTCTCCAGACTGAACAGCCTCAACTCTTTCACTCTGTCCTCATAGCAGAGGTGCTGCAGACCTCTGGTCATTCTCGTGGCCTTTCTCTGAACATGCTCTGGCATCTCCACATCCCTCTTGTAATGGGGGCTCCAGAACTGGATGCAGTACTGCAAGTGGGGTCTCAGCAGAGTGGAGTAGAGGGGGAGAATCACCTCCCTCACCTTATTGTCCACACTTCTCCTGATGCACTCCCAGGATCTGGTTGGCCCTGCAGGCTGCAAGTGCACGCTGCTGGCTCATGTTGACATTCAGTCATCTTGAACTGTTTAAAGGAAAGCTGCAGAAAATAGCTCAGAATTTTAAAGAGTAAATTGCTTATGAAAATTAGTATTAGAATTTGACAGGTATCTATAAATCTTCTTTATGTGGCTGTTATGTGTTTTACTCAGTGAGAGCTGCCCCTTTGTTAATATTTCATGTCAGACAGTCCTTTTGATGCAATTTCAGATAGAGCAAACCCAGCTGTGCCTTCAAATGCATGAGCAGAGCAAATTCATTGTGTTAAGAAGCTTGAATGAACAAGAAGAAAATTTTCTTAGCTCACTTTGGCCCTGTGGGAGAAGATAAAAGCCTGTGTTCCTCTCTTCTGCATTCAGAAAAATACATGTGCCTAGTTGAAATCATCTAGCACCTCTGTGTCCTTTTTAATTATATTTGACACTTTATATGTTAAAGCACTTTGATAATTCTACTCTTTGGAACTAGCTTTAGTGATTTGGGTTTTTTTCTAATTAGAATATGTGTTGTTTTTTTCTTTAATGTGACCTAAAGAACAAGGTCTGTGAAGCTTTGTATCTCCCAGTCTGTTTCGGTGTGCAGGATGAACTTCTTGCCTTGCCTTTCCTTAGCACCACTGCTTATTTCCCTCCTTTCCTTCGAACAGAACTGGAATTGGGGAAAACTATTCTGGTTGTAAAATAGCACCCTGTCTGTCATTAATCACAGCAGCTTAGTCTGAAGATTCCACAGGCACACAGATTTACAAGGAACTAAATGTGCTCTGTGCCCTTCCAAATACATATGTGTATACTTAATGTATATTTTAAAAGGAACCAAGATATGCAAAAGCAACAGGATGTCACTTTAGGAAACTCTGTGAGGTTTGCTTGGGAAGAAGAGCCTACAGATTTTCATAGAATCAAGCAGGTTGGAAGAGAGCTCCAAGATCATCCAGCCCAACCTAGCACCCAGCCCTATCCAGTCAACTAGGCCATGGCACTAAATGCCTCAGCCAGGCTTTTCTTGAACATTTTGAGAGAAAGTGACTGCATGCTGTTAAATCAAGATCAGTGAGTGGCCTGTGGTTGGCTCTTTATCTCCTCTTTCAGATGCTGCTTCCTGTCCAAGTGAACATTGTTGTGCTGCTGCAGAGTACATTGTCTGCAGAGTCACAGTTGTAAATTGGCTGTTAGTATAATGGCAGTGAGCAACTAAATGCTGTGGACCTTGACTCTTCTGCTACTGAAAGTGAGCCACACAGAGTGAGATCCCAAGATCTTTTGAGCTCAGGGCCATGAGGTACCTTTCACCTTCCTTTCTTCCCTTCAGCAGCAACTGTCTTGAAGACATAAATCTTTTCACATCACTGAAGTTGGGTTTTGCCACAGTTCCTATCTGCACAGGACACCTCTGTGTGTTGTAGTAAAGACCAGTAGTGGCTGGTTCTAATTCAGCCTGATCTTTAAGTGCATTTTTTTTTTTCCTACTCAAGCAGACATCCCATTTCTGCCCCAATTCTGATAGGGCTAATGGGCTAATCTTTTTTCACAGTTTCTTCACTGTAGTCAGGCCAAAATTTGACAGCTTGTGCAGTTGATATCTCTATGCATTTTTGCACTTGATAAAATGTCTTGCCTCTTAACTCCTGGATATAGCTACCATGTTTTCTTTTTGCTGCTGGGATTTAAAGTGCAATTCAGTTAAGTCAGAATTTAAACCAGTTGAGGACTTCTAAGAAAAACAGATGGATGGTTGGTTAGGTTTGGTTTCTTTTCCTTGGAGATGGATTTGAGAGGACGAGGGATGCAGTTTTTTACTGTAGTGTCTAACAGGAGTCAAGTTTTGCAGGAGCTGTTCCCCAACAAGAGTGGAGGGAAGTACTGGGCAATGAAATAGGTAACCTTAATATACTGGTGGATGGCAGGGACTGATTCCTGCTCCCCCTTTCTTAGGGGCCTTGAGAAATGCCGGTTTTGCCAGCATTATCACTTGTTTTGTCAGTTTTAATTAGCTTGCTTCAGTTCTTACAGATGTGTCTCCAAGTGAAGTCTTGGGTCAGTGTTTTGATATCGGTCCCCTTGTTGCTACAGCAGCCCAGTAAGCCCAGCATTTGAAACTTCTTAAAGCTAAGACACAAGTGTGTGAAGCAAAATTGCTTATTGCCTCTTCCCCACGGGGCCCTGCCTGCATTCATCTTCTGCCCAGCCATCTCTCTGCCAAAGAGAGCTGCTGGTGCCTTTCTGAATGCAAGTACTTCCTGTGAACAGTGGGGTCATGTTAAAAAGAAGCAAAATATCAATTTGACTGGAAGCAGCTTAACACAGTTGCCAGTCCTTTTATGGTTCTCTTTCTTTAATAAGAGCTGAGACTTGAGCAAGTCAGTAATTAATATTTAAACATACTCTGAAGTTGTGTGTTTTTTTTTTTTTTCATGGGCTTCTGGCCTGGTCATTTTAAGTCTTTGAAATCTTGTGTTGAATTGTAATGAGAGTAGCGGGGAGAGAGGGGAGAACCAGCTCCTTTTTTTTGTTCCTTACTCCTGTTGGCAATAAGTAATGAAACTTAATCCCTGCAATGTGTCTTTGTTACCCAGTTCAAAGCACTATTTTAATGCATCTTATTCAAACCATGCCCTCCCTCCCCAGCTGAAGACACCTCAAGCAGACTGCTTCAGAATGTGCACTAATACAGCAGTAACTCTTATCTGGGAAACCTTTCTCTATTGATTATTTCACTTACCTGTCTGACTAGAGGATTGATCTTTTACTGATCTGAACATTTGAAAGCAGAGAGGGATTCTCATCTAGCTCCTTTCACTGAATTTTTACCGTGAACATTTGTTTTAGGAAGTCTTAAAAGTGCCTTATGTTTTTAAAATTGTATCTTGCTAGAACTGTATGAATATCTCTAACAGTATTTCATGATGAGCTGTAAAACAAGTTGCAAACACTAAACCAAAAATTCAATTTCTGCAGTTGTCTGTCTGTTATTTGCTGACATCTCAGTTCTGGTATTGCTGTAAGCAGAAACCTTGTAGATGTGGAAATGTTAAAAATGGGGTTCCACGTGGTCAGGAAACAGATGAGATCTGACACATGCTGAGTAAACCAAGAGTAGGGAGACTTCTGAAGGAGCTGCCGAATCTCATTGCTTTTGAGCCTACTTGTGACAGACCAAAGTGTGTGTTACAGACCAAACTCTGTTCTGCTTCTGGTATCCTGCTGCAGAAGTTTCTTCCACCTTGTAAAAGGTAGAAGGAACTCATGGGCAAGGTTAAATACACAGAGTAGGTGGTGTCCTGGTGAATAATTTCATCAATATAGAATCATAGACTCAGTCAGGGGTGGAAGGGACCACAAGGATCATCTAGTTCTAACCCCCCTGCCATGGGCAGGGACACCCTATGAAAGTTCTTTAGTTGCTTCCCTCTTAATAAACTAACCCTGAAACCTGCAGATGACTTTTTTCAGTGTTAGTTTTCTGATCATGTTAACTGGCTCATGTGTTCCCCTTTTGTAATCCCATGTTTCTGTGATCTATTGCCAAAACGTTTCAGATCCTGCAGTGCAATTACCACCAGTTGTCGGTGAAGAAATGTGGTGTATTGGAAAATGGGACAGTGGGAAACAACTACTTGATATTAACTTCAGCAGGAACTATTTCAGAGGTGGCTCAGCTTCCTGTGTAATGAAAAACCACTCCAATTGTGCAGCAGCCCCACTTCAAATAGCATAAGGTACTGAGGAAATGTGGTGCCATTGCCTGTAATAACCTGACTGAGAATATTCTTCCCTCAAACTAATTTAAAGATATCCTTCTTTGTGCCTTCTTAAAAGCTTTCTTACATTTGTGACCAGAACCACAGAAGTGCTGTTTCAAAGGAAGCTCTAGTCCAAACTCTTCATTTAAGCAGGGCTAGTGCCAGCACTGGTTAAGTCCCTGTGGATATGTCCACCTGAGTCTTAGAAACCTCCAAGGGTTAAGAGTCCACAACCTCTCTGCCTCTGGTGCCATAATCTTCTTCTAGAGCAGAATTCCTCCAAATGACCAATGTTTTCCTGGCATTAGTTGCCTGTCTTTTACAGATTGTGTTGGGTTGGAAGGAACCCTCAAAGGTAATCTCGTCCAACCCCTTGTCAGTGATGAGAGATGCCTCCAAATAGATCAGGCCGCCCAGGGCAACATTGAGTCTGATCTTGAATGTCTCCAAAGATGGAACCTTGACCACATCCTTGGGCAACCTGTGCCAGTATTTACCACTGCATGAGGAGAGGCTGAGCAAGCTGTGGGTGTTTATACTGGAGAAGAGGAGGGCCAGGGGTGACTTCATTGCTGTCTATGTCTACCCGAAGGGAGGCTGTAGCCAGGTGGGGGTTGGTCTTCTAGCAGACAACCAGCAGCAGAAGAAGGAGACAGGGTATCAAGTTGTGCTGGGGGATGTCTAGGCTGGATGTTAGGAGGAAGTTGTTGGCAGAGAGAGTGATTGGCATTGGAATGAGCTGCCCAGGGAGGTGGTGGAGTTGCCATCCCTAGGGGTGTTCAAGCAAAACCTGGCTGAGGCACTTAGTGCCATGGTCTAGTTGACTGGATAGGGCTGGGTGCTAGGTTGGACTGAATGATCTTGGAGGTCTCTTCCAACCTACTCGATTCTATGATACTCTTGTAAAGAGCTTCCTCCTTAGGTCCAACCTAAATCCCCCCCACCTCTAGCTTAAAACCATTGCACCTCATCTTATTGCCACAAGCCCTTAGAAACAGTCCTTCCACAGCCTTCCTGTAGGTCTATGGTGGGATTTGCCCCTGGAAGGTGAATTCGCACACCACCCAGAATTCTGGAATTAAAATCACAGAATCAACCAGATTGGAAGAGACCTCCAAGATCAGCCAGTCCAACCTATCACACAACCCTAGACCATGGCACCAAGTGCTTTGCTTGAACACCTCCAGGGGCAGTGACTCCATCACCTCCCTGGGCAGCCCATTCCAGTGACAATCACTCTCTCTGGCAACAACTTCCTCTTAACATCCAGCCTAGACTTCACCTGGCACAACTTGAGACTGTGTCCCCTTGTTCTGTTGCTGGTTGCCTGGCAGAAGAGACCAACCCCCACCTGACTACAGCCTCCCTTCAGATAGTTGTAGACAGCAATGAGGTCTGCCCTGAGCATCCTCCAGGCTGCACACCCCCAGCTCCCTCAGGCTCCTCACAGGGCTGTGCTCCAGGCCTTTCACCAGCTTTGTCGCCCTTCTCCGGATACATTCCAGTGTCTCATGAAATCGTTACTTACAAAGTTGGCTAAATATAAAAGGTAATCTATACATACATAATTAGACAAAAACCCAGCTAAACCTGTACAAAACAAATACCCTTGGACAAAAGTCCAGACACCCCTGCCCTGGATGCTGCAGCCTGCAAGGGTACATTGTCTTGGCTCGCTGCTGCAATGTAACCCAAACAGTGCTTCAGGACAGAGCAGGGAAGGGCAGAGGGAGGGAAAGAGACAATGGGAAAAGCAAAGCAAGCAATCAAGCCAGAGGGAGAAAAAACACCCTGAACCTCAGGTTATATAGAAAAATAACAACCCAATGAAACGGGATAAACTTATCTCTCATGTTCTGTTCAGCTCCCTTTTGGGATGCACCCTCAAACACACTTAAGTTTCATTTACAATTTAGGACCGCAGTCTTAACACTGTAATAAAGTCCCCTTCTGCTCCCAAAGAGCACATCTCAGCAAAAGCAAATCTTTATTCTCTGCTTTTAGCACTAATGCAAATGCTCAAGTTCTGGAGCCCCTATGACAAGAGGGATGTGGAGACGCTGGAGCGTGTCCAGAGAAGGACCACGAGGATGATCAGAGGGCTGGAGCAGCTCTGCTATGAGGACAGACTGAAAGAGTTGGGGCTGTTAAGGCTGGGAAAGAGGAGGCTCTGAAGTGATCTTCTTGTGGCCTTCCAGGATCTGAAGGGGCCTACAAAAAAGCTGGGGAAGGACATTTTAGGCTCTGAGGTAGTGACAGGACTAGGGGAATGGAGCAAAGGTGGGGGTGGAGAGATTGAGACTGGATGTGAGGAGGAAGTTGTTCAGCATGAGAGTGGTGAGAGCCTGGAATGGGTTGTCCAGGGAGGTGGTTGGGGCCCCATTGCTGGAGGTGTTTAAGGCCAGGCTGGATGAGGCTGTGGGCAGCCTGCTCTAGGGTAGGGTGTCCCTGGGCATGGCAGGGGGGTTGGAACTAGATGATCCTTGTGGTCCCTTCCAACTCTGACTGATTCTATGATTCGAGCAGATCAACATTCCCACTCAATTTAGTGTCATCTGCAAAGTCACCGAGGGTGCATTGAGATTATTGCCCACCAAGGATAAGGGGTACCTAAGCAGCCTAAACAGATACTCAGAAGACAAATTAGCAGTTCAGGTGCATGCAGAATTGCACAGCTTTGAAGGGGAGCTTTACAGTGACACTTTGGAAGTGCTCTTCATAAAGTAGGGCTTACACATTTCGTACTCTGATGGGCTGGCTTAGGTGGTGGTGAGCTAGAACTGTATGTCTGCACCTGGCTGAACCTGATGCATTGTTTATGTTGTGCATCCCTTACATTTATATACCCAAACATCTTTTGTCATCTAAATCAGACCTGAGCAGTTTGCAGCAGAGCTTTTTAATCTTCAAATGCTGCAGTGTGTTTTCCAAAGCTGAGTTTCCCTGGTTACTCTCTTCAGGTATTTGGAGTTAAATTGTGCCTTTTTGTTTGTTTTTCTTTCTTTCTTTAAAGTGGTCATGAGCCTTCTACTAAGAGATAGAATCATAAAAGGCCTTGCAAAAACCCTCATGTGACTGGGCTCGTTGAAACATGTTTTGAAATGGTCCAGGAATGTCTGACATTTTAACGTTGGTCTTTCACAACTTGCAACCCCATCTGTCTGCCTTGAACTTTGAAAACCTGCTCAGAGATGACCCTTTGCCACAGTTTGGCAGGAAAAGCCCACCAGGAAAAGCTGGGCAACCTGGCCACATATGATGGTTTGGGTGTTACCTGCCCCTCCACACACACACTTAAGAAATTCACCCAGACTAGCTTCAGTGGCTCTGGAAAATTGAATGGAGCTTTATATTTAGAGCTTAGTACAATATACAAGCAGTATACAGTATCTACAGCTATAGACAGACATAGACAAGTTATAAAGTAATACAGAAACACAGCAGCCCTCCCAGAAACCAGAGTCCCCAGGAGGGGCTCCCAACCACCCTTCCACCTCCTTTCCACCCCTCTACCTTATCCCAGACTTTGCCTTATGTTCAAGGTGAGTTTGGAGGGTCGGCCAGGGGGGTTAGGAAGCAGAAAGATGAGTCACACAGATGGCAGGTTAGGTTAGAGAGAAGTGCAGCCCCAAAGACAGAGAGCAAACAACTGCCTTATCTGTGTTTGTGTTCTTGTTCTTGTACATCTCAGCAAGCCTATGAGTGCAGCAGACATCACCATTGTTTCCTTTTCACAGCCTATCATCTAATTCCTCTCACCAAAATATCCCAGCGAGGCTCAAACTAGCACACCACAGTTCATCCCTAGTCCCAAACAAAGCTCTCCAAGTAGCCTGCCTAGAAACATGGCCCAGTGGTTTTAGGAAAGCAAGGTTTGTTTCATGTGTATGTGAAGGGGGTGAAGTATGGCCTTAGGAGGCAAAAAAAAAACCTTCCTTGATCGACTGCTGCCAGCTGGCATACTCCAAGCTTGTCACAGCATCAGGTGTTTTCATCTCTGCACTCTGAGGTCTCTGTAACTGTGGGCCATGAGGAAGAAAACTGCTGTGGAGCGTGTCCAGGAGCATCTCATTTGCTTCTCCATCTCTTGCTAGAGGGACATGGGCATCGTACTCTATTCATGTGGTGTTTAAAAGTATGTAGCTGCTTTGGTTTAATGCTATGAATTTGGCCAGCATTAATAGTGGCTGGCAAAGCCCTGCTGGGGAGTGATCCTGCTCCTGCATTCCCCACTTCAAGCAGGGGATTGTGGCTAGTGAATTCCCCCCACCAAGGAAAAGAGGGCAAAGGCAAGCAGGGCGTCTCCCAGGGCCAGCATGTGGCAAGAAGGAGCCTGGGCTTGTTCTTGTTTACCTGCACCAGTTACATGTAGCTGCCCCCGAGCAATGCCCCTTGCACAGCAGGAGATTTGCAGGGCTTGTCTCCCATCAACAGCGAAGAATTCGTGTGCAGTCTGCAAGGAGAGAGGCAGTGACTGCCATCAGCGCTGGGGATGTGGGCGGCTGGCCCCAAAATAAGCTGCCCTACGAGCTGCCCGGGCTGCTGGCTGGGCTGCTGGCCGGGCTGCTAGCAAGGTCGTTAAAAGAGCATGTCCCCCGGTGCCAGGGGAGGCACAGCCCTGGCTGACAGGTTCATGTGAAGTGTCTCCTAACTTCAGGAAGTGGCAGGGGCTTAGTCATAATGCAGTCAAGCTTTTGCTCTTGAAGAAAGGTCTTCCAGCTGCTGCTTCCTTCTACTTCAGGTTGTCACAGGAGCTTTTTCCTCTCCGCCTCCTCCTCTCTTCTCCTCCTCTTCCTCCCCTTTTCCTCCCCTCTCCTCTTCTTTTTTCCCCAGCAAAGAAAGGTGTGTCTCTTTTCTTTTTAAAGCAGCTGGTGATGACCAGCTTGCAAAACCAAACCAAGGAATTCATAAAGTCAAAGCTGCTGTGTGCCACCCTATGAAGTCTGTGGTTACAACTCCTTTAAATGACAGCCAGCGAAAGCTCTTGTGAGTTGTAAAACATTTTCCCATCTTGGTTTCTAAATGTTGGGACAAAGCAATCTGCAGTCTCTGCTTCGAGTTTCTTAGTGGCACCAAAGCACTGAGCTCATTTATCAAAGTGCCTCAAAGCTTAGTTAAAAATACCCTGTGCTAGAGAGCTGTGATTTTTGAGTCCTTGACTCAAAATAACATCAAAGGCCATGGAAAAATCTACCATGCACTTTGTATTTCAGGTGCAAAATGTGGGCATCTTGAATCATAGAATCATTTTGGTTGGAAAGGACCTTTAAGATCACCGAGTCCAACCACTGACCTAATACCACCATGGGCTTTAAAGCACATCTGGAAATGCCATGTCCATGTGTTTTGTCAAACACCTCTAGGGATGCTGACTCCACCACCTCCCTCTGCAGCCTGTTCCAATGCCTGACCACTCTTTCAGGAAAGAAATGTTCCTAATATCCAACCTAAACCTCCCCTGGTGCAACTTGAAGCCATTTCCTCTTGCTCTATCACTTGATACTAGGGAGAAGAGACCAACACTCGCCTCAGTACAACCTCCTTTCAGGGAGCTGAAGAAAATGAGAAGGTCTCATCTCAGCCTCCTTTTCTGCAGACTAAGCAAGCCCTGTTCCCTCAGCTGCCCCTTAGAAGACCTGTTCTCCAGGCCTTCACCAGCATCATTGCCCTTTGCTGAAAGTGCTTCTGCACCTCAGTGTCTTTCTTGTCCAGGACTCAAGCTATGGCCTCACCAGTGCTGAGTACAGGGGGACAATCACCTCCCTAGTTCTGCTGGTCACACTGTTCCTGACAGGAGGCCAGGATGCTGTTTACATTCTTGGCCACCTGGGCACACTCTGGTTCATGTTCATCTGTATGCCGACCAACACCCCCAGGTCTTTCTCTGTTGGGAAGCTTTCCAGCCACTCTGCCGCAAGCCTGGAACATTGATGGGGTTGTTGTGACTCAAGTATGGGACCCAGAACTTCTCATACGGTTGGCTTCAGCCCACTGTTCCAGCCTGCCCAGGTCCCTCTGCAGAACCTCCCTACCTTCAGGTAGATTTGTGATCACCTGAAGAACCTGGAAGTGTTTAAGTCCATGGGACCCGATGGGATACACTCACAGGTGCTGAGAGAACTGCTAACCCCCTCTCTACCATATTCCAAGTGTCATGGCAGTCTGGTGAAGTCCCCACTGACTGGAAAAGGGGAAACAGAACTCCCATTTTCAACAAGGGTAGGAAGGAGGAGCCAGGGAACTCCAGGCCAGTCAGTCTCACCTCTGTGCTCAGAAAAATCATGGAACAGATCCTCCTAGAGACACTACTGAGACAGGAGAATAGTGAAGAGGTGATTGGGTGCAATCAGCATGGCTTCACCAGGGGCAAATCCTGCCTGACAAACCTGGTGGCCTTATATGAACAGGTCACAACATTCACAGATGAGGGGCGAGCAACTGAGGTCATTTACCTGGACCTGAGCAAGGCCTTTGACACTGTCCCGCACCACATCCTGGTCTCCAAGCTGGTGACACATGGGTTTGATGGGTGGGTCACCAGATGGATAAAGAACTGGCTTGATGGCTGCACCCAAAGAGTAGCTGTCAATGGCTCCATGGCCAAGTGGAGGCCAATGACAAGCAGAGTCCCTCACAGATCAGTCCTGGGACCAGTCTTGTTCAACGTCTTTGTGAGTGCCATGGGCAGAGGCATTGAGTGCAGCCTCAGCAAGTTTGCTGATGACACCAAGCTGTGTGGTGCAGCAGACAGGCTGGAGGGCAGGGATGGCATCCAGAGAGACCTGGACAGGTTGGAGAGGTGGGCACAAACCAACCTCAAGAGGTTCAACAAGACCAAGTGCAAGGTCCTGCAGCTGGATTTTGGCAATCCCAAGCACAAATCCAGGCTGGGCAGTGAGTGGCTGGAGAGCAGCCCTGAGGAGATGGACTTGGGGGTGCTGCTGGACAAGAAGCTCAACATGAGCCAGCAGTGTGCACTTGCAGCCTGGAGGGACAAGCAGAGCCTGGGCTGCATCAGGAGAAGTGTGGCCAGCAGGGCAAGGGAGGTGATTCTCCCCCTCTGCTCCTCTCTAATGAGACCCCACCTGGAGTGGAGTACTGCATCCAGTTCTGGAGCCCCTATGACAAGAGGGATGTGGAGATGCTGGAGCATGTGCAGAGAAGGGCCACGAGGATGCTCAGAGGGCTGGAGCAGCTCTGCTGTGAGGACAGACTGAAAGAGTTGGGGCTGTTCAGTGTGGAGAAGAGGAGGCTCTGAGGTGACCTTCTTGTGGCCTACAAAAAAGCTGGGGAGGGACTTTATCGTTTGTCAGGGAGTGACAGGACTAGGGGGAATGGAGCAAAGCTGGAGATGGGGAGGTTCAGAGTGGATGTGAGGAGGAAGTTGTTGAGCATGAGAGTGGTGAGAGACTGGACTGGGTTGTCCAGGGAGGTGGTTGAGGCTCTGTCTCTGAAGGTGTTTAAGGCCAGGCTGGATGTGGCTGTGGAGAGCCTGCTCTAAGGTAGGGTGTCCCTGGGCATGGCAGGGCCCTGACTGATTCTATAATTCGAGCAGATCAACATTCCCACTCAATTTAGTGTCATCTGCAAAGTCACCAAGGGTGCATTGAGATTATCGGCCACCAAGGATAAGAGGTACCTAAGCAGCTGTGAAATTGGCTGTTGTGCATCCAGGGGAAGAAGCTGTAATGCTGCATTTGGAACAACAGTTCTGCTTTTAGTGTTTGTTTATGCCTGTTGTACAAAGAGCAGGAAACAATTGTTTCCTTGTGTGCCAGGCTTGTAGTTGCCTTGTTGTCTCTCAGTCATTACTCCTCCTGTTCCTGCTCCACTTTCTCTGATAAACTGTCTTACAGCAATGTTGCAGCTGATTTTAAAGTAGGCACCTTAAAACCTGTAGCATTTAATGTCACTCAGCCACTCTTACTCAATCTATTCTTGCTGCAGGATGTGCTTGTCCTCTCCACCACTTTCTGATTGCAAGGGTTCTCAAATATTGTAATAGACTCACCACGAAGTTGTTTAATCCCCATCTCTGCAGGAGGTTAAAAGAATCATAGAATCAGGCAGGTTGGCAGAGACCTCCAAGATCACCCAGTCCAACCTAGCACCCAGCCCTGTCCAGTCAACTATACCATGGCACTAAGTGCCACATCCAGGCTTTTCTTGAACACCTCCAGGGATCCATCACCTCCCTGGGCAGCCCATTCCAAGGGCAAATCACTCTCACTGTGAAGAACTTTCTCCTAACATCCAGCCTAGACCTCCTCCAGCACAACTGGAGACTGTGTCCCCCTGTTTCTGGTTGCCTGGCAGAAGAGACCAGCCCCCACCTGGCTACAGCCTCCCAGGGACGTGGTGCTGAGGGCCATGGTTTCGCACCATAATTGACAGAGTTAGATAATGGTGGGACTCAATGATCTTAGAGGTCTTTTCTAGCCCAAATGACACTACAGTTCTATGACACTATGTTGGTGCCACAAATTAATAGTACATCTTGTGCATGGAGGAACCCCACAGCAAACCCTCCCTTTGTTTGCCTTTCCCTCTTTGTGCTAGTCCCCACCTCTGCACTATGCACTTTGAACCTGCTGGACTTCTCCTGACTTGGCAGATTTCTTAGAGGTATTTGTTGCCAGGGGCATGTGTCCATTCTTTCAGAGATCTTAGTCCTCTTCTTACCTTCCCACTTGCTTTGGTTCCTTCCTTGAACTCAAGTTTACTGAATTGATATTACAGTTATCAAGTCTGGTTGGTGGTAACTTCCATTTCCTGATCCTGTCTCTCACAACCCACTCTGCCTTTGTCTCTGAAGTCAACAGCACTGTCCTTCTGAAAGTCAAGGCTTCGTGTCCATCTAGCAGATTTGATTCAGCTTCTCAGTCTTACTGGCTTGTCTTTACCCCCATTTGCCTCCCCATTGCACCCCTTTATTTTCTTCTTTAATATAAAGGATTTCCCATGGCCTCATCAGATTACTTTTCCCTTCCACTCCTCATTGCAGTCTCTTATCTGGCAGCCAGCACACACATCATAGAATCATAGAATCAGTCAGGGTTGGAAGGGACCACAAGGATCATCTAGTTCCAACCCCCCTGCCATGCCCAGGGACACCCTACCCTAGAGCAGGCTGCCCACAGCCTCAGCCAGCCTGGACTTAAATACCTCCAGGGATGGGGCATCAACCACCTCCCTGGACAGCCCATTCCAGGCTCTCACCTCTCTCATGGTGAAGAATTTCCTCCTCACATCCAATTTGAGCCTACCCATCTCCAGCTTCACTCCATTCCCCCTGGTCCTCTCACTCCCTTTTTTTCACCTACAAAGTCAAGGATGTGCCATTTTGCCAAGGATCCTCATTTGAATGGACATGCTTTTCCATAATGCTCTTCCAAGTGGGTGGGGAACTTTCTCTCTTCTGTCCTCACTCCTTCTTGCCTCTACTTCCTAGTGAGCTCACAGACACCTTCTTCCATTGCTTGCCCTTAGCACACCATAGCTGTTCCCACACAGATAGGTAAGGATACAGCCTGCTGGTCTCTGCTCCAGGATGCCCATTCACCCTAAGAGCCATCTCTGATGGACATTGCAGTGTCTTCATTCAGCATGCTCCCACCAGCCTCAGAAGTGTATGCTGAGCAGTGAGCATCTGCTTCATGTGGGTATCAGCCTCAGGTTCAGACTGAGGTCTTAGTCTTTGCCTCTAAGGACTGCCACAAGCAAGGATTTTCCTTGACTCTGAGGACCTGGAAATGGGGATGTATAGTCCTTGCCTGGCAGCTCAGTGTTAGCAGCCAGGGAGAGAAGTTCCAGGCCTTCTTGTGACAAGGGACAACCTTAGAAGAAAGATGATGGTCTGTCTCTTCAATTCTCCTCAGGAAAAATGCTTCAGATGTAGCAGCTAGAACCAGAAATGAGAGATGCTTCTGTTGTGCATCACATTGTTGTGCATAGAATGTTGTGCATTAATTAAAATGAGGTTTGCTTTTGGTTTTCTTCTCTAGTGTTAGAAATAAATGGTTTCAGTGTTACCTGCCCTCCCCCCCCCCCACTTGAGAAATCACCCAGACTAGACTCAGCCGGCTCTGGAAATTGAATGAAGCTTATATTTACAGCTTAGCTCAATATACAAGCAGATATTTACAGTATCACAGTATCACCAAGGTTGGAAGAGACCTCATAGATCATCAAGTCCAACCCTTTACCACAGAGCTCAAGGCTAGACCATGGCACCAAGTGCCACGTCCAATCCTGCTTTGAACAGCTCCAGGGACGGCGACTCCACCACCTCCCTGGGCAGCCCATTCCAGTAGCCAATGACTCTCTCAGTGAAGAACTTTCTCCTCACCTCAAGCCTAAATTTCCCCTGGCGTAGCTTGAGGCTGTGTCCTCTTGTTCTGGTGCTGGCTGCCTGAGAGAAGAGAGCAACCTCCTCCTGGCTACAACCACCCCTCAGGTAGTTGTAGACAGCAATAAGGTCTGCCCTGAGCCTCCTCTTCTCCAGGCTAAACAATCCCAGCTCCCTCAGCCTCTCCTCGTAGGGCTGTGCTCGAGGCCTCTCCCCAGCCTCGTTGCCCTTCTCTGGACACGTTCAAGCATCTCAATGTCCCTCTTAAACTGGGGGGCCCAGAACTGGACACAGTACTCAAGGTGTGGTCTAACCAGTGCAGAGTACAGGGGCAGAATGACCTCCCTGCTCCTGCTGGCCACACCATTCCTGATGCAGGCCAGGATGCCATTGGCTCTCTTGGCCACCTGGGCACACTGCTGGCTCATGTTCAGGTTGGTATCGATCAGCACCCCCAGATCCCTTTCTGTTTGGCTGCTCTCCAGCCACTCTAACCCCAGCCTGTAGCTCTGCATGGGGTTGTTGTGGCCAAAGTGCAGCCCCTGGCACTTGGACTTATTGAACACCATCATCCCGTTGGACTCTGCCCATCTGTCCAGGCGGTCAAGGTCCCGCTGCAGAGTCCTTCTGCCCTCCAGCCCAGCAACATCTGCCCCCAGCTTGGTGTCATGCATTCCAGAAATCTTCTGGACTGCCTTCTCTCTGCTGAATTAAGTTCCCAGCAGATGTCTGGCAGGTTAAAGTCACCCACAAGAACAAGATCTGATGATCTTGAGACAGCCTCCAATTGTTTGTAAAATACCTCATCCGCTTCCTCATCCTGGTTGGGTGGTCTGTAACAGACTCCAACATATACTCCAATATACAGTTATCTACAGAAATATACAAGGTAAAAGGTAATACAGAAACACAACAGCCCTCCCAGAAACCTGAGTCCCCAGGAGGGGCTTCCAACTGCCCTTCCACCTTCTCCCACCCCTCTCAACCTTACCCCAGTCCCAAGGAAGAATGGAAGTTTGGCCAGGGGGTTAGGAAGCAAAGTGGATTAATCAGAGAGATGGCAGAGAGGCTAGAGAGAAAAAAATGCATCTTCAAGCTCTCCAGCAGAAGAAGCAGAAGTGCCTTATCTATGTTTGGATTCTTGTTCTTATACCTCTCAGATAGCCGGTGAGTGAGGTAGACATCATGATTGTTTTTTCTCTTTCACAGCTTGTGATATAATCCTTCTCACCAAAACCTTCTAGCTAGACTCAAACTAGCACATCTACACTGGGCCAGGTAGAAGAATGAACATGGTGAATAACTGGGATGAGATCATTCTATGACGTCAGGAGTAGTCATGGCCTGCTGCAATTGAGGGAAACTATCATTTACCACCTGTTATTTAGCAGATGGGCACAGCTGAAACTTGGCTTCACTTCAGACTTTATTGTTTCCCTGTCGAATCCTAAGAGGCTGAGGTACCTCCCAGGAGACCACTAATCGCTGCCGGGGCTGGGTGTTGCTGGCAGCACTAAACAAACCTTGAAAGGTTTGGTGGTTCAGATTAGCATCAAAGGGGCTGAATGCTTCCCCCAGGTTCCAGGTCATGCTAAAGCTTTAATAAAAACCCTACCCTGAGACTCAGAATGAAAGGAGAGAGACAAGCAGGCTCGTTGCTAGCATCTGGCATGACCAGTCCCTTAACCTAAAATGAGCTAAACTGGTATCCTCTGTTGGCATGCACTCAGGCTTGGGCAAACCTGGACTTTAAACTAGAGCTGGGGAGATTTAGATTAGACATCATGAAAAAGTTCTTTACTACTTGCAGCCAGCAGTGTGCACCTGCAGCCCGGAGGGCCAAGCAGAGCCTGGGCTGCATCAGGAGAAGTGTGGCCAGCAGGGTGAGGGAAGTGATTCTCCCCCTCTGCTCCACTCTGCTGAGACCTCACCTGGAGTACTGCATCCAGTTCTGGAGCCCTCATTACAAGAGGGATGTGGAGATGCCAGAGCATGTCCAGAGAAGGGCCACGAGGACGATCAGAGGGCTGGAGCAGCTCTGCTATGAGGACAGACTGAAAGAGTTGGGGCTGTTCAGTCTGCAGAAGAGAAGGCTCTGAGGTGATCTTCTTGTGGCCTTCCAGGATCTGAAGGGGCCTACAAAAAAGCTGAGGAAGGACTTTTTAGGCTCTAAGGTAGTGATGGAGCTAGGGGGGATGGAGTAAAGGTGGGGGTGGAAAGATTGAGACTGAAGGTGAGGAGGAAGTTGTTCAGCATGAAAGTGATGAGAGCCTGGAATGGGTTGCCCAGGGAGGTGGTTGAGGCCCCATGCCTGGAGGTGTTTAAGGACAGGCTGGATGAGGCTGTGGGCAGCCTGCTCTAGGGTAGGGTGTCCCTGGGCATGGCAGAGGGGTTGGAACTAGATGATCCTTGTGGCCTCTTCCAATCTTGACTGATTCTGTGATTCTACTATGAGGGTGGTGAGACACTAGAACAGGTTACCCAGAGAAGTTGTGGAAACCTCATCCCTAGAAGTGTTTAAAACTGGACTGGATAAAAGCGTTGAGGAACCTGGTCTAGTGGGATGTGTCCCTGCCTGTGGCAGGAAGGTTGGAGCTAGATAGTCTTTAAGGTAGCTCCCAAGTCAAGCCATTCTATGATTCTATGAAACCCTGGCTGTTCCCTCAGGAGCTCTGTCCTTTGCATTCCCTCAAAAGTGTCACTGTGACATCCAAACATGGTCCTTCACTGAAATGCCAGCTAATCATGGGGGATAATTAACCATTCATTCATCAAAAATAGGGACCTATGAAACCTGGGTTTACAATGGAAAATCCAAGTGGAAAAATCCACAGGCAGGAAAGCAGGTGGTTCTTCAGCTGCTTGGGATTTTCCCCCACGTTTTCTGTAGTATGTTTGATGGTTTGGGTGTTACCTCCCCCCTGACACTTGAGAAAAATCACCCAGTCTAGACTCAGCCAAGCTGGAAATTAAAGAATGAAGCTTTATATTTACAGCTTAGCACAATATACAAGCAGGTATTTACAATATCTACAGCTGTAGACAGAGATAGATGAGTTAAAAAGTAGTACAGAAACCCAACAGCCCTCCCAGAAACCAGAGTCCCCAGGAGGGGCTCCCAACCACCTTTCCACCTCCTTTCCACCCCTCTACCTTATCCCAGACTTTGCCTTACGTTCAAGGTGAATTTGGAGAATATGCCAAGGGGGCTAGGAAACAGAAGGATTAGTTACACAGACAGCAGGTTAGAAAGAGAAGGGAATCAGCCAGAGCCAGAGAGCAACTCTGTTATCTGTGTTTGTGTTCTTGTTCTTATACATCTCAGCAAGCCTATGAGTGCAGCAGACATCACCATTGTTTCCTTTTCATAGACTATCATCTAATTCTCACCAAAACATCCCAGCTAGGCTTAAACTAGCACAGGCCCCTCAATTCAAGAGAGATGTTGAGATACTGGAACATGTCCAGAGAAGGGCAACAAAACTGGTGAGGGGCCTGGAACACAAACCCTATGAGGAGAGGCTGAGGGAGTCTGGGGGAGCTGGGAGTGTTTAGGCTGGAGAAGAGGAGGCTCAGGGCTGACCTCATTGCTGTCTACAACTACCTAAAGGGAGGCTGTGGCCAGGTGGGGATTGGTCTCTTCTGCCAGGCAACCAGCAACAGAACAAGGGGACACAGTCTCAAGTTGTGCCAGGGGAGGTCCAGGCTGGATGTTAGGAAGAAGTTCTTGCCAGAGAGAGTGATTGGCATTGGAATGGGCTGCCCAGGGAGGTGGTGGAGTCGCTGTCCCTGGAGGTGTTGAAGAAAAGCCTGGATGAGGCACTTAGTGCCATGGTCTAATTGATTCAACAGGGTTGGGTGCTAGGTTGGACTGGCTGGACTTGGAGTTCTCTTCCAACCTGCTTGATTCTATGATTCTATGACAGTATGGTAAAGAAATTGTGTCCTTCCATGGGCAGCTCAGCCAGGGACGCCCTCCCTTCCCACCAGCAGACCAACTCACTTGCCATAAGGTGCCATTCTTACCTGATCCCACCTCTGCAAGAGGGCTTCTCTGATGTCTAGTCAGTGTTGTGCACACACTCATTCCCTGTCTGCAAGCGAGAGAGGGAACCGCTGGCCAGGTTTCACTCTCCTCTGACCATCCAAACAAACTTACAGAAACTTAACGTTGTTGAGACTCCAACCTGCTGTTAAATCTGTTGGAGTTTGCCAGGGGGTTTAAAAGTTGTTGGTTAAGCAAGGACAGCGGACAGGTAAGCATGCACACTGGTTAAGTCTCATTGCCTTAGGAGACCACTACAAAAATGAGAATGGTCCTCACTGTTTGGTGAGGATCTTGGTGAGGCAATCATTCATCTCAGTGTCCTCACATCAAATTGGTATGAACATCCTTGTTTCCCAGAGCAGAGTAGATGCTTGGTGCTTCCTCCTCCAACAGAAATCTTGGTCACAGCCTCCCTTTGTTTACAGGCTGGCTACATGCCTGCATATTGCTTCTGAGAAACCCTACCCTGCTTCTCTTTGGCCCAACACAGTTCTTAAGTCATAACCTCATGTTTTCCCCTTGATGACACCCCCCCACCAAAAATGTAATCATTTGTGTATGGGAAACTAACTTTTAAAAGGCTGCCTACCTCTCTCACATCCAACAGGCAATTTGCCCCCTCCAGCTGCTCTCCCTGTCTGCAGACAGCCTCATCTCCATCTGGCATTGCCACTGACTGGGTGCAGAAAGTCTGTAGAGAGAGTTTTCATCACCTCATGGATCTGCTTAACAGGAGGAGCAGAAAAAGATCAGGGAGAGTTGAAGTAGACGAGACACTCCCTTGACAATCAGCACCAGCTACTTTCTTACAGGAAACTAACCAAACTTGGCTGGGGGGAGGTCACAGAATCATAGAATCAACCAGGGTGGAAGAGACCTCCAAGATCATCCAGTCCAACCTAGCACCCAACCCTGTCCAATCAACTAGACCATGGCACTAAGTGCCTCAGACAGGTTTTGCTTCAACACCTCCAGGGACGGCGACTCCACCACCTCCCTGGGCAGCCCATTCCAATGCCAATCACTCTCTCTGCCAACAGCTTCCTCCTGACATCCAGCCTAGACCTCCCCTGGCACAACTTGAGACTGTGTCCCCTTGTTCTGTTGCTGGTCGCCTCGCCTGGCAGAAGAGACCAACCCCCACCTGGCTACAACCTCCCTTCAGGTAGCTGCAGACAGCAATGAGGTCAGCCCTGAGCCTCCTCTTCTCCAGGCTGCACACCCCCAGCTCCCTCAGCCTCTCCTCACAGGGCTGTGCTCCAGGCCCCTCACCAGCTTCGTTGCCCTTCTCTGGACACATTCCAGTACCTCAACATCTCTCTTGAATTGAGGAGCCCAGAACTGGACACAGCAATCAAGGTGTGGCCTGACCAGTGCTGAGTACAGAGGCAGAATAACCTCCCTTGTCCTCCTGGCCACACTGTTCATGGCTACAACCTTCCCAAGACTTTCTGGCCTACCCCCTCTCAGAAGTGTCTTTGGTTAGCCTTATTTTGCATAACAGACAGTCAGGATGAGTAGGGTGTTGCTAACAAACCAATTTTCACTAGTAGGAGTGAGCTTCAGTAGAAACCACGCTGGAGCTGACCTTCCTGCTCTAGACAGGTTCTAAATACCATAGGTTTTGTTTACAAGGGGATGTGGATCTCATGCTACTAGTGGGTACTTTTCTTCCACCATATTCAGGCTCTTACCACTCTCATGGCGAACAACTTCCTCCTCACCTCTACTCTGAACCTTCCCATCTCCAGCTTTGCTCCATTCCCCCTAGTCCTGTCACTCCCTGACAGTGGAAAAAGTCCTTCCCCAGCTTTTTTGTAGGCCCCTTCAGATACTGGAAGGCCACAAGAAGGTCACCTGGGAGCCTCCTCTTCTGCAGCCTGCACAGCCCCAACTCTTTCAGTCTGTCCTCATAGCAGAGCTGCTCCAGCCCTCTGATCGTCCTCGTGGCCCTTCTCTGCACATGCTTCAGCATCTCCACATCCCTCTTGTCATAGGGGCTCCAGAACTGGATGCAGTACTCCAGGTGGGGTCACACCAGAGTGGAGCAGAGGGGGAGAATCACCTTCCTTGCCCAGCTGGCCACACTTCTCCTGATGCAGCTCAGGATCTGGTTGGCCCTCTGGGCTGCAAGTGCACACTGTTGGCTCATGTTGAGCTTCTTGTCCAGCAGCATCCCCAAGTCTCTCTCCTCAGGGCTGCTCTCCAGCCACTCACTGCCCAGCCTGGATTTGTGCTTGGCATTGCATATTGCAGTCGCCCTCCTGGCTCCGACTTCCCTACATATAGTTGTAGAGAGTGATGAGATCTCCTCTCAAACTTCTCTTCCTTAGACTGAACAACTCCAGCTCCCTCAGGCACAACTTGTAGGATGTGTGAGCCAGGTCTGATTGCCCTTCTCTGTGGAAATGTGATCTGTGAAAAGAAGAGAAGAAAACAATCAATTGTTCAAATTCCAGAATAAAACCTTTGTCATGATTTGGATGTTACTTGCCCCCCAACACTTCGGAAAATCACTCAGACTAGGTTCAGCAGCTCTGGAAATTGAATGAAGCTTTATGTTTACAGCTTAGTACAATATACAAGCAGGTATTTACAATCTATACAGCTATAGACAGAAATAGACAAGTTAAAAGGTAATACCGAAGCACAACAGCCCTCCCAGAAACCAGAGTCCCCAGGAGGAGCTCCCAACCACCCTTCCACCTTCCTCCCACTCCTCTACCTTACCCCAGATCTTGCCTTATATTTAAGGTGGGTTTGAGGATTGGCCAGAAGGGTTAGGAAGCAGGTGAGTTAGTCATACAGACAGCAGGGTAGGTTAGAGAGAAAGAAGTTCAGCCCAAAGCAGATACAGCAACTCCCTTATCTATATTTACATTCTTGTTCTTATACATCTCAGCAAGCCTGTGAGTGCAGCAGACATCAACATTGTTTACTTTTCACAGCCTGTAACCTAATGCTTCTCACCAAAACATTCTAGCTAGCTTCAAACTAGCACAAACTTCTTCAGCAAGAGGAAAAAAAAATCATCTGCAGGAACGAATGGGACCAAACCAGTATTGCCAAAGGTGGCCAGATGGTTTCTTTAACAGAGATGTCACAACTGCTGGCTCCCACATGCTGAGAAAGGAGATAGTGAGTGGAAGAGATAAAGATGGTACTTCATGCTAATGGCAACGTTACTTGCTTTAGAATGAGAGGTAGTACGGAGCAGCCTGCATGTAGATCAACCTGCTAATGAGTAAAGCCTGAGGAGGCATAGTCTGTGTGCACACCCCTGCGTAGAGCTGACTCCCTCATCAGACGAGGCCCAGGAAGGATGTCTCTCTGCAGGCTTATTTGCAACGTGTGAAATGAAAACTGTATTTGCATAGAGAATTTAATTTTAGGACACATCTGTGGAAAGTGCCTGCGGGCCACAGCCAAGTCTCATGAGAGTTTCTGAGCCTGCTGGATGATAATTTCCCCCAGCAGGGGATACAACCATCCAGCACATGTTGTCTCCCTTCCAGATTCACGCTGATGCTTAAAGAAGGATTCACTGCTGAGCTACCAGAGGCTAAGTTTCCTGATTATAGAACTACAAAATCATCAAGATTGGAAAAAGTCTCTACCTTTCTCTACCTATCGTCAAGTCCAGCTGTCAACCTGCTGCCATGCCCACTACCACCAGGTGCCAGAGAGGTTGCAATCAATGTGAGCAAAGTCAGGAAAATCACAGGCAGTCATATGTGAATTTGGATTTTCAAGGAGACTGATCTTCCTCAAACTGGGGAAATTACAATTTGCAGCTCAGCTAGGAGAAGATGTCAACAAATTTAGTGAAATCTGACTGAAAAGTGAGTCACTTAGGAAGAATTTAGTGGATGACCAAAAGCTGTAGTTTCACTGATGCTCTGTGCAATACACTGGCTGAATGTGCAGTCTTGAGGGCAGACAATGCATATGTGTCAAATGGGTTGGAGCCCTGCTACTTGTCAGGCCTCAGAATCACAGAATAAAGAGAATCCACAGAATCCATCATCAGTAAGTTTGCAGATGACACCAAGCTAGGAGCAGATGTGGATCTGTTGGAGGGTAGGAGAGCCCTGCAGAGGGACCTTGCCAGGCTGGATGGGTGAGCAGAGGCCAGTGGGATGAGATTTAACAAGGCCAAGTGCAGGGTTCTACACTTTGGCCACAACAACCCCAAGCAGCACTACAGGCTGGGAACAGAGTGGCTGAAGAGCAGCCAGGCAGAGAGGGCCCTGGGGGTGCTGGTAGAGAGTAGCTGAACATGAGGCAGCAGTGTGCCCAGGTGCCCAAGAGAGCCACTGGCATCCTGGCGTGGATCAGGAAGAGTGTGGCCAGTAGGACAAGGGAGGTTATTCTGCCCCCGTACTCAACACTGGTCAGGCCACACCTTGAGTGCTGTGTCCAGTTCTGGGCTCCTCAATTCAAGAGAGATGTTGAGGTGCTGGAACGTGTCCACAGAAGGGCAACAAAGCTGGTGAGGGGCCTGGAACACAGCCCTGTGAGGAGAGGCTGAGGGAGCTGGGGGTGTGCAGCCTGGAGAAGAGGAGGCTCAGGGGTGACCTCATTGCTGTCTACAACTACCTGAAGGGAAGCTGTAGCCAGGTGGGGATTGGTCTCTTCTGCCAGGCAACCAGCAACAGAACAAGGGGACACAGTCTCAAGTTGTGCCAGGGGAGGTCTAAGCTGGATGATTGGAGGAAGTTGCTGGCAGAGAGAGTGATTGGCATTGGAATGGGCTGCCCAGGGAGGTGGTGGAGTCGCCATCCCTGGAGGTGTTCAAGCAAAGCCTGCATGGGGCACTTAGTGCCATGGTCTAGTTGATTGGACAGGGCTGGGTGCTAGGTTGGACTGGCTGATCTTGGAGGTCTCTTCCACCCTGGTTGATTCTATGATTCTAAAGTTGTTTTGATTAGGAGAGACCTTTAAAATCATCAAGCCCAACCATTAACTAAGCACTGCAAGGCCACCATTTAACCATGTCCCTCAGCACCACATCTGCATGTCTTTTATATACTTCCAGGGATGGTGTCTCCAACCACTTCCCTAGAAAGCCTTCTCCAGTGCTTTACACCTTCTTAGGAGAGTTTTTACTGCTAGCGACTGGCAAACAGAGTGTATCACTCCACAAAAATCAGCTCCAAGCCCACTTTGCTCAACAGTAAACCTGACATCAATATCATTGTGTGCACCCTGGGGCAAATGACACGGGCCAGACCTCCAAAATATGGCAGAAAGGGACCTGGAGGTGTTGGTGGACAGCAGGTACTGGGACAGGCTGCCCAGGGAGGTGGTGAAGTCACCATCCCTGGAGGTGTTTGAAAGGAGAGTGGATGTGGAGCTTGAGGCTATGGTCTAGTGATGAAGGATGCTGGGGTGCAGGTTGGACTGGATGATCCTGGTGGTCCTTTCCAACCACAGTGATTCCTAGTGATGAGATGTTGTGCTGAGGAATTTGGTTTAGTCAAGGACTTGTCGGTGTGAAACTAATGATTGGACTCCTTGATCTTGAAGGGCTTTTCCAATCTAAGAAATTCTGTGACTCTGTGAAAGAGCAGCACACCCTTTTCTGCCTCCTGACAAAATACCCAGGCCCTTTCCCAGTGTTCCAGACGTCCTAGCTGCAGCTGTGCATTGTTTGACAATGCTGGGTGAAAACCAGAGGAACGTCCCAACCCTCAGAGGGCTGCAAAGCTCTTCAGGATAAGGCTGCAGCCTTACTTCTGATGGGTAAGGAGTAAGAGGTGATGATACACATGCACGCATCTGTAGTGGTTGTCCTGGAAACACTAACACACACACAGAGCTTTAAACCCAGGAGCAAAGCCAAGGCACACACAAAGTAGCAACTTCTGGTCATCACTGTTTACAAGCAGCTTAATGGCATGCACCAGTCAGTGGGACAACACAAGCACTTTCTGATAGCTTGAGGAAGAGGAACACGGCCAGCAGGTGGAGGAAGGTTCTCATCCTCTTCCTCTGCCCTAGTGAGGCCTCCTCTGGAATACTGTGTCCAGTTCTGGGCTCCCCAGTTCAAGAAAGACAAGGACGTAGAATTATAGAATCAGTCAGGGTTGGAAGGGACCACAAGGATCATCGAGTTCCAAACCCCCTGCTGTGCCCAGGGACTCCCTGCCCTACAGCAGGCTGCCCACAGCCTCATCCAGCCTGGCCTTAAACACCTCCACGTGTGGGGCCTCAACCACCTCCCCGGGCAACCCATTCCAGCCTCTCACCACTCTCATGGTGAACAACTTCCTCCTCACGTCCATTCTGAACCTCCCCACCTCCAGCTTTGCTCCATTCCCCCTAGTCCTGTCACTTACCAGAGACAGTCCAGCTGAGAGCTGCTAAGATGATGATGGGACTGGATCTACTTTATGAGGAACAGCTGGGTGCTGCTAAGATGATGATGGGACTGAATCTACTTCATGAGGAAAGGCTGAGAGCTGCTAAGATGATGATGGGACTGAATCTACTTTATGAGGAACAGCTGAGAGCTGCTAAGATGATGATGGGATTGCATCTACTTTATGAGGAAAGGCTGAGAAAGGTGGGGCTATTTAGCCTGGAGAAGAGGAAACTGAGGGGAGATCTCAGTAATGCTTGTCAATATCTAAAGAGTGTCATGAGAATGGAGCCCAGATTGTTCTAAGTGTTGTCCAGGGACAGGACAAGGGGCAATGGACACAAACTGGAACACAGGAGGTTCCCCATAAACAGAAAAAAACAACTTTGCACTTTAAGCATAGCAGAACACTGGAACAGGCTTCCCAGAGAGGTTGTGAAGTCTCCTCTGGAGGCATTGCAAACATGCCTGGGACTGTTCTTGCATGATTTACCCTAAGTGATCCTGCTTTAGTAGTGGGGCTGGACTAGACAATCTTCAGAGATCCCTTCCAATGCCTAAGAGTTTTTTGATTCTGTGAAGCAGAAATAAGGCAGCCAGATTCCTCTTCTGAATGGCCAAATTTCCACTCCTATCCCCTCTCTTCCCTACATGAGACATTTTTGGTTTATGGTCCTTCTTTCACAGATGTGGAGACCAGATTGGTACATCCAGACTAAGAGTCTGCATGTTTTAAGATATCAGAATTTTGAAGATACTGAGATGAGGAGAATCTTCATCACAGACACTATGAGCTGCAGATAGAATCATAAAATTATTTTGGTTGGAAAAGACATCTAAGATTATTGAGTCCAACTGCTGGCCTAATGCCACTGTGGCCATTGAACCAGGTTCCAAAGTGCCATGTCTACACCTCCAGAGGTGGTGACTCCACCACTGACTTGTGCAGTCTGTTCCAATGCCTAATCACTCTTTCAGTAAAGAATTTTTTTTCCTAATACCAGTCTAAACCTCCCCTGGTGCAATTTTAGGTCATTTTCTCTCTATATCCCTTGATGTTAGCAAGAAGAGACCAATACCCACCTCACCCCATCATCCGTTCAAGCAGTTGTAGAGAGCAATGAAGTTTCCTCTCAGCCTCTTTTTCTTCAGTGCAAACAACCCCAGGTGCCTCCCAGGACCTCTTCTCCAGACCCCCTCACCAGCATCATTGATGTTCTCTGGATGTGCACCACCATCTCAATGTCTGCCTTGTAGCAAGAGGCCCACTGAGGGCATCAGGGCCGTGGGAGGCAGAAGAAGGAAACAGGCAGCTCGGGGATGCTGAGTGAGGTGGTGGGTCTGTCCCCACGAGTGTTGCTCATACGGAACATACCTATTGGGATAGTCACCTCGGCCACCGCTGGCCATGGGGCTGCAGAAGCAGGTGGCAGAGCCACCCTCGCCTTTACTCACCTTCTCCATCCGGTTTTGCTACCACACACGTGGGGTTTTTTTGTGCTGCCTCAGCTGCAGGCAGCGCCCAGCCCAGACGGTTCGTTACCGGCCGGGCCGCGTCCCTGCCTGCAGCAGCCCGGGGCGGGGACGGGAGATGGGCAGCGCCATGGAGCACCGCCATGGACCGCGGGACTTAACGGGACACGGGCACAGGTCAGACGGGCCGGAGAGGTGGCGGGTTGTGCTGCTGGGAGTCCTGGCTCTGGTATAAGATGTGTTTCGGGGCCAAGGTGATGATGGTGATGCTGCTGTTTGAAACAACCCCACCAGAACAAACCCATCCTTTGAGTTTTCCTCCTGCTGCCCGAGAGGCTTTGTCCCGGGAAAGACAAAAAAGGGGCCGGAGCCACCGCTGGGGCGGGTGGAGCTCGGTTGTCCCGGCCCCTCCCGCCGCCCGCCTCCGCCGGGCTGAGTCGCGCCGAGCTGGGGCGGTGTGAGACGGGACGGCAGCTGGCGCGGAGCTCCGTGTCCCCCGGCGGCGGTGGCCAGGGCCCAGCCCGGTAAGGGAGCACCCAGCCAGCTCCGCAAGTCTGCAGCCCAGACTCGGGTGCCTTCCCCACAGGTGGGTTTGCATCTCGGGAGTGTGTGGATTGGTTTTGGGGAGAGGCGAAGCTGGCAGTGGTGGATGGGGGTACATAGTTCTAGCCGGTCCCGGTGGTGCCCTGCCTGTAGCAAAGCTGAGGGGGAAGTCACCGTTTGCTTCCCGAGGTGCTGTTTAGCCTTTGGAGTGCTTTGTCCCCCACCCCGTGTCCCCATCTCCTTGGGGGCGCCGAACAGCCCTGCGGGACGCCCCCTTCCCACTGCTAGCCTGAACTGGGCCGGTGGTTACCGAAAGAAAGACGTGGCAGCACCCCGAGAACTTCCACGCTGCAACAAGGGGCCGGTGGTGGTGGGCAGGCCAGGTTTGAGCTCACGTTTTGGGGATGGAGCACATTTTCTTTGCTGTTTGTTGGCTTGATGGTGTCCGGGATGCTGCCCTGAGTTGGAAATGGTGGTGGGCTTGTGCTGGGGTTTTGTAGCTCTAGAAAAACACCCTCCCAAACACTCCAAGGAGGCAGTGAGAGTGGGATCCTGCCCTTTAAGGGCTGTCTGGCAGAGGTATGGATTTGCAGCACTGGTTAATTTGGTCTAACAAAACTGACGTGACCTGGGCAAGCCTTGCAGAGTTTAATTTGGGGTGAAGAAAGGTTGCAACTAACCCCCATGGTGGCAACCTGTCTGTTTGAAGGAGTCTGACAGAGAGGGACCTGTGTGCTCCTTCAAGGCTGAATCCACACTCCTGCCCCTGCCTCCCACAGTAGTCTCCCCCAAAAGCACTCCAGGACCCAGAGTTTGCTCCCCCTTGACTGCTGGAGTTGAGCAGCACCCAGGGTTCAGGCATGTCTTGGGGAAGGCAACTCATGGAGCCCTCAGCCAGACCTGGATTTTCCGCAGCCCCACAGGTGCTCTGCAGCCTGAGAGGAGCAGGGAGAAGGCCAAGGAAACTGGATCCCTGGTAACTGAGAGCTGTCAGTGTTGAGTTGCAGCTGGCATTTCTTACGTGTCTGTGTTGTATCTGCCACATTGCCTCACCTGCCTGGAGCTGGGGCATTGTGTACAGTTCTCCTATTGCAGACCCTGTCACACCTCTAATTCTGGAGCTGCACCTCTCAGTCCTTGAGAAAGCCTCAGCACCATGTGCAGTTTCCTTGTGGAAACCTTTTTGTGTCCCTGTCTCTTGATGGTGGTTGCTTTGCCCAGCAAAGGGGTGAGAAGCCTGAGCAGGGAGAACACTGGATGCAGTTTGTCAGCCTGTGGTACCCAAGAGGTGGGATAGATGAGCCCTGAACATCTTCAGCTGTCAGAGCTTTGAGTCAAATCTGTCTCCCAGGCAGAAATATTCCCTGCTGCTTGCTCAGCACGGGCAAGGCAAAAGAGCCACGATGTTCTGTTCTGTCCCCTCTTTTGGGGACACAATATACCACTTGATTTCCAAAGTCCTGCCAAATCTGAAAGTACACAAGAGAAAGGGAAAGGATGCTGATCATGTTAGGGTTAGCAGATGTCCCCAAGCTTGCAACTGTCTGTCTTTGCAACCCAGCCATCCTAGCCCTGCTTTTGGAAACACCATTGTGCTGATGCCACATAGGCTGTGAGGGGGTGGCATTTGGTTGCATGAAAGAGCTTTCTGCCAGCATCGGAAAGAGAGAGCTCTTGAGGGCACAGGCTCAATCTGAAATGTATCTTTATGAAAATATGCCCTCTGTGGCCACTTCCTCCTCTGCTTTTGATAGCTCAGCAGCCAGCAGCTTCAGCTGGGCTGAGCCTCTGCTTCTTAATTAAGTCATACACATCTCAACCACAAAAGTACATCTCTCTTGTAAATCAAAACACTAAAAGGCTTTGTTTTTTCACCTGTTATTCGTGGTGACACTCACTCTAAAGATGATACAATTAAGAGACAAAAAAAAATTACAGGCTACACCTTCCCGTAGAGCCGCTGAGCTTATTGCTATTTCTCAGACCAGTGTGAACGCCCTGAAGGAGCTGGGCTGTGAGTGACACTGGAACTGCCAGCAGCAGTGCTTAGGGCTGAGCTGTGCCTCACAGCAGCCACAGAGCAGAAAGTAGCGGTGTTTGGTGGGAATGGCCTTGGAAAGAGCATGTTTTTTTGGAAGGCTGTCATGGCCACAGATGGATGGAAGCAGGAGAGGACCAAAGAGGCAATGGTGGTTGAGCAGAGACCTCAGGCTCTGAGCGCTGAGAGCTCTTGAGGCTGCACCAGAATACTGTAGCCATGCCTTGAACCAGTGATCTGGTGGGCAAGTATGAGTGTCACACAGATGCAACGGCGTGTCCTGCACCATCCTTGTCTTGTGACAAGGTGCCAGGCTCCTTGGGGCAGGAATGTGGGAGTGATGTTAGGATGTTAGGAGTAAACTCTTTACAGAGTGATTTGCCATTGGAATGGGCTGCCCAGGGAGGTGGTGGAGTTGTCATCCCTGGAGGCATTCAAGAAAAGCCTGGATGAGACAGTGCCATGGTCTAGTTGACTGGCTAGGGCTGGGTGCGAGGTTGGACTGGATGATCTTGGAGATCTCTTCCAACCTGGTCGATTCCATGATTCTTGTCAGAGATTGAAGATTGACCAACCCTGCAAATGGGAGCTTGCTGCTTGTCCTACAGCAATCACTAGAGATGCAGGGATGGCAAACTATGAAGCAGATGCTTGAGGGTGTTTTGCACAGCTCAAATACTTCTTCTCTTTGGGCACACCAGACAGCATGGTGGGCAGGAGACATGTTTCTGTGGGCACAGGGCATGGTGCATTTTAGCCCTGCAACCAGCCCTGACCGTCTCTGTGTCTTTGTGGTGAAGGTACAGTTTAGCATGGAAATGGCCATGTGTTTTGGAGAAGCAGCCCCTGCCACCTCACTTTCAGGTCATCTGCCACATATCTGATGCCTGGGAGGTGGTTCAGGGCTTGGAGACAAATGGGGAAATTGCTTCAAGGAAGCAGAACAGTGCCTACAGGTGCGGTCTCACACTAATAAATGAAACTATTGATAAAGTCATAATGGAATAACAAAACCCCAAGATTTTGACCCAAAGTGGCAGAAAAACGTCTGCTTGGCATCACTCTTCATGCAGTGTGGCTGCTGGGGTGTTACATATTGTGGTGCAGAGGCTTGGGCACAGAAAGGGATGAGGAGCAGCACTGCATCTTCTCAGAGCTGCACTTGGGGCATGTTCCCCACCTTGTTTCCACTCTGAATGGTAAAGGTGCTTTCTTGCAGCAGAGATCCCACCACCTCTCTCATTCATCTCAGAAAAGTGAGCTTCCACCTGGAAGTACCAATGGCATCACTTAAATTTGGCAGGAAGAAGCTTTTCGGGGGTGTTCAGACACCGTCTGGGCACTTTGTGGGGCTCCAAATCCCTGGGCTTCCATCTGCTTGAAGGCAGCAGGAGTGCTAAGGTATACACTCCTTTCATCCACGTGCTGCTACAGGTAGGCACATAGGAGGGCTTGAGCCTTGGCATGGCACAGAATTGCTCAGTGGGAGCTCCAGGAATTCATCTCACTCCTTCATCAGCTCTGGTCATGTTGATCTTGTTGACCTTTTCTGCAGCAAGCTCCTTCAGGCCCCTCTGTATTTGCCCTTGGTTTTCCTTCCTTTGAGTGTTTGCAGCCTAGTCTGTCTGCATGTTTTGCACACTTATCAATGTAGAGCAAAATGAGTGTTAAAAGCCTCATCAGCTCCCTGGTTGGAGATTGTTGAGTTGGCTCTTTGCAGGACCAAGCTATGGTTCAGAAACTTCATACTCTTCTTTGCACGGAAGTGTGTTTCAATTACAAGTGTAAACCACAGAACTGCAAAGCTGGGTGGGTATTTAACCTGCATTTAAAAAGTTTAAATGACTAGCTACAGACCTAACCCATGCTGTCTTGGTGCCATTCTCCCAAGCTGAGGGACCCACAGTTTTCAGACGTGTAGCACTGGAGTGATCGATGAGAGCTGCATTCAGAAGCGATTACCTTCACTGTTGTGGGAGATGCCATCATAAACAGATAGGAGCCTTCAAGATTTACAGGCTGGATAGGCGGGCACAAGCCAACCTCATGATGTTCAACAAGACCCAGTGCAAGGTCATGCAGTTGGGTCGAGGCAACGCCAAGCACAAATCCAGGCTGGGCAGTGAGTGGCTGGAGAGCAGCCCTGAGGAGAGGGACTTGGGGGTGCTGGTGGATGAGAAGCTCAACATGAACCAGCAGTGTGCACTTGCAGCCCGGAGGGCCAAGCAGAGCCTGGGCTGCATCAGAAGAAGTGTGGCCAGCAGGGACATCTACTTTGCTGTGCTGAGACCCCACCTGGAGTACTGCATCCAGTTCTGGAGCCCCTATGACAAGAAGAATGTGGAGATGCTGGAGCATGTCCAGAGAAGGGCCATGAGGATGCTCAGAGGGCTGGAGCAGCTCTGCTATGAGGACAGACTGAAAGAGTTGGGGCTGTTCAGTCTGGAGAAGAGGAGGCCCTGAGGTGACCTTCTTGTGGCCTTCCAGTATCTGAAGAGGGCCTCCAAAAAAGCTGGGGAGAGACTTTTTCGTCTGTCAGGGAGTGACAGGACTAGAAGGAATGGAGCGAAGTTGGAGGTGGAGAGATTGAGCCTGGAGGTGAGGAGGAAGTTGTTGAGCATGAGAGTGGTGAGAGCCCGGAATGGGTTGCCCAGGGAGGTGGTTGAGGCCCCATTGCTGGAGGTGTTTAAGGCCAGGCTGGATGAGGCTGTGGGCAGCCTGCTCTAGGGTAGGGTGTCCCTGGGCATGGCAGGGGGGTTGGAACTAGATGATCCTTGTGGTCCCTTCCAACTCTGACTGTTTCTATGATTTGAACTAGCTTCAGTCAACGTGGAATTTCAGTTTTCAGAGTCAGCTGGTGAGCTCCCTGTGCATTAGGAAACAAAAAGCATTTCCTGCCTTTGTGCAGGTCCTCGTAGTTACTGCTCATACCCTAGGTGTAGGTCACAGAGCGACAGCATAACCAGGCACACTGCCCAAGTGGGAAGATGACCCAGTTTGGACCTTGTGACGTGACTCTTGATGTGGGTGTGCAGTAAGCTAGATGTCTGCTAGCATTAGGAGTCAGAAAGCACCTCCTGCCTCTGGGCCTAGCAAGGTCCTGGTAGTTATCGCCCATACCCTAGGTGTAGGTCACAGAGTGAGATCATAACCAGGCACACTGCCCAGGTGGGAAGATGTCATGTCACAGGGCCCAAACTTGTCTCTTGATGCAAGTGTGCAGTGAGCTAGATGTCTGCTAGCTGTGATGACATCTGAGAGGCCTTGAGGTGCCTCTGGAAATCTCATGGGCAAGAGCAGGATAGAGAAAGAGCATGGCACAATCCCTGAGAAAGAGCACAGCATGGTCCCTGAGAAGGAGACTGATGGCTTTGCAGCTTCCTGTCATTTCTGGGGATCAAGGCTGTGTAACCTGGCTTTTAGGATTACACAATGAACAGACTTTCTAGTCTTGGGCTGTTTTCTTGGAGGTCAATTTGTTTGTTTAGGTTCAAGTTTGAAAGCTTAGATGCTGCAGTTTTAAATATAAATCAAAAGTAAGCTTCAGAGATGCAGGAAAGTTTTAACTCACTATTTGAAACTAGCTCTGTTGAAGGATGTATTGCAGTAAGTGTAGCTTGTGACTGTTTTTCTTTTCTTTTTGATCACCTTGGGGTTGGCAGTGTTGCAGGTTTCTCAGGCTAAACAAGAAGGGATCCTGTTGGACAAGAAGAGTAGAAGGGAAAAGCAGAAGCCTGCCTCAGAAGTTCCAATGTTTTCTGAATTGCAAAACCCCAGCTGATGTTGTTCATCTTGCTGGAACAGTTATCCAGATGACTAGCTATTTTAGGTCTGTGGCCCTGTATCCTCTCTAGCTCGGGCTGGTTCCCACCAACAGGGCTCCATTTCCCATAAGCAGTGGTAGTAGCAGCACAGACCGACCATGGGTTAGCTGAGGTCCTCCTGCTCTGCTGTCAAGGCAGCAGGAGTGGCTCTGCTCTCTGCACATTGCTCCACTCCCCTGCTAGTTGCTCTTCTCTGGCTCTCTGGCATCAAGCAAAACCACAGGTCATAGTTGATAATACAGTCATCTTCCCAAGATGTTCTCCCCAACAGATGTGCATCTCCAAACGTGGTCCATTCTTCCTTTATTGGGGCTGATATGACCAGACAGGATTGTAGGGCTCCTCTTAAAATAATTATAAGTGGCACATTTCTGGATGTAGTTGTTTCTATTGTCTGCTATTTGACATCTCCAGGTTTCCACTTTTTGATTCATGGAGCTGTGACATTGCCTAGTTTAGCCTGGAGAAGACAAGGCTCAGAGGTGACCTCATTGCTGTCTACAACTACCTGAAGGGAGGCTGTAGCCAGGTGGGGGTTGGTCTCTTCTGCCAGGCAGCCAGCAAGGGAACAAGGGGACACAGCCTCAAGTTGTGCCAGAGGAGGTCTAGGCTGGATGTTAGGAAGAAGTTGTTGCCAGAGAGAGTGATTGACATTGGAATGGGCTGCCCAGGGAGGTGGTGGAGTTGCTGTCTGTGAAGGTGTTCAGGCAAAACATGGTCTAGTTGATTGGCCAGGGCTGAGTGCTAGGTTGGACTGGCTGGTCTTGGAGGTCTCTTCCAACCTGGCTGATTCTGTGATTATAAGTGTCTCTTTCAACTTCAGGCCAAAAGGACCCAGCTGGGCTGAAATGTTCATTCTGCCTGCTCTCAGCCCATAAGTGTTACAACAGTTTTTTGGCTTCTTTTTTATCTTTTTTAATCTGTTCTTTTTTTTTCCGACAGAGATTTTGAAAGGAAGAATATTTGAGAGAGGTGAAATGTGCATTTAGACATCATCAACTCTGCCTTTTTTTGTTTTGAGGGATATTTATGCATTAGTCTACAGTTGCTTAGCATTGGTAGATAAGTACTCTTGGGTCCTGAAGGATCTAAAGCAACAGGTTTTCCAGTATTGAGGATCAAGCATTGAGATTGACTGCCAAGACTTTTATCCAATTATTGTTTTTAGGAGTCAGCACTTCCTCTTCACATTCAAAGAGGATAGTGTTCTTATTTTCCATGTGTTCCACTTATTTGTTTTCTATCAACTTCAGACTTGTTGGTTCAGTGTCCACATACACGCTGATGTTCAGCCACGGCCAAATGCTAGCCACTATCACCCAACCATACCACAGTAGCCAAGGCCTGTAGAGGGAGGAGAACAATCAAGCAGAGCCAGTGGGCTAAGCAAGGGGTTTAGAATAGAATCATAGAATCAACCAGGTTGGAAGAGACCTCCAAGATCATCCAGCCCAACCTAGCACCCAGCCCTGGCCAATCAACTAGACCATGGCACTAAGTGCCTCAGACAGGTTTTGCTTGAACACCTGAGGGCGGCGACTCCATCACCTCTCTGGGCAGCCCATTCCAATGCCAATTACTCTCTGTGAAGAACTTCCTCCTAACATCCAGCCTTGACCTCTCCCGGCACACCTTGAAACTGTGTCCCCTTGTTCTGTTGCTTTGTTCTCCTTTCTACACTGATAGATGAGTAGACCCTTCCTAGAAATAGAACTACATACTTAGCTCCTCTCTTTGATCCCTTCCCAGCTTTGTTCCTTTTGTGCCTCATAGAATCAAGCAGGTTGGAAGAGACCTCCGAGGTCATCCTGTTCAACCTAGCACCCAGCCCTGTCCAATCAACTAGACCATAGCACTAAGTGCCCCATCCAGGCTTTGCTTCAACACCTCCAGGGACAGCTACTCCACCACCTCCCTGGGCAGCCCATTCCAATGCCAATCACTCTCTCTGGCAGGAACTTCCTCCTTACATCCAGCCTAGACCTCCCCTGGCACAACTCGAGACTGTGTCCTCTTGTTCTGTAGCTGGTTGCTGGTTACTTCACCTGATACTGTGATTACCTCCATGGGATGTGTGGGCTATTGGAATCTGCTTTTGTGGTGTTCTCTCTCTCTCTCTCTGTTGATTGAAAATCAAACAACAGTAAATATGACTTACAGCCAGCATCCCTCTCTGCCTTCCCTTTTCCCTTTGTGATGTTTAGGCTGACAGGAACCCATGGAGGTGTTAATGCCCTCAGCATTGCCCTTCCTCTTTCTAGGAGCTGAATTTTCTTCTTCAATTAGCTAAAGGGTAGCCTAATATTTCTAGAATGATAAATGCAGGAAACAAAGACTCCTCTTCAGCACTCCTCTTTGGTGGTGAAGTGATTGAGAACAGCCTTATGCAGAAATGGATGAAAAGCTGGATGTGAGCCAGCAACTTGTAGCCCAGAAGCCAGCCACTTCCTGAGCTGCATCCCCAGCAGTATGGGCAGCCGGTCAAGAGAGGTGATTCTGTTGCTCTACTCTGCTCCACTGAGATCCCACATGGACTACTGTGTCCAGCTCTGGAGTCCTGACACAAAAAAGGACAGGGATCCGTTGGAGTGGGTCCAGAGAAGGCCACAGAAACAATCTGAGGGCTGGAACCCTGCTGCTGTGAGGACAGGCTGAGAGAGTAGGGATTGTTCAGCCTGGAGAAAAGAAGGCTCTGGGAAGACCTTTTAGTACTTCAAGGGCTGGTAAGAATGATGGGGACAATCTTTTTATCCAAGCCTGTTGCAACAGGACAAGGGGTTTTACAGAGTCACAGGATTTCTCAGATTGGGAAAGCCCTTCAAGATCATGGAGTCCAATCATTAGTTTCACACTGACAAGTCCTTGACTAAACCAAATCCCTCAGCACAACATTTCATCACTATGAATTGCTATGGTGGGAAAGGACCACCAGGATCATCCAGTCCAACCTTCATCCCAGCATCCTTCATCACCAGACCATAGCCTCAAGCTCCACATCCACTCTCCTTTTAAACACTTCCAGGCATGGTGACTCCACCACCTCCCTGGGCAGCCTGTCCCAGTGCCTGACCACCTGCTCAGGAAAGAACTTCCTCCCAGCATCCAACCTAAACCTCCCCTGACACAACTTGAGGCCATTTCCTCTTGTCCTATCATTAGTATCTGGGGAGAAGAGACCAGCTCCAGCCTCACTACAACCTCCTTTTAGGTAGTTGTAGAGTGCAATCAGGTCCCCTCTCAGCCTCCTCTTCTCCAGGCTAAACAAGCCCAGCTCCTTCAGCTGCTCCTCATAGGTCATGTTTGCCAGACCTCTAGTTTTAAGCTAGAAAAGGGAAGTTTAAAGCAGATATAAGGAAGAGATGTTTACAGTGAGAGAAGTGAAGCACTGGAACATATTGCTCAGAGAGGT
Source organism: Tricholaema leucomelas (assembly GCA_013400475.1). Lineage (NCBI taxonomy): Eukaryota > Metazoa > Chordata > Aves > Piciformes > Lybiidae > Tricholaema lacrymosa > Tricholaema leucomelas. The sequence continues at coordinate 64,330 of WAAF01017747.1, forward strand.
GATAGAAGCCCCATCACTAGGAAACATTCAAGGTCATGTTGGACATTGTTTTGAGCAGTGTGATCTACTAAAAGATGTCCCTGTCCATGGCAGAGGTGTTAGTCTAGATAACTTTTGAAAGGCTCTTCCAACCCAAACCATTCTGATTCTGCTCTGGGAGTGATCCATCAGATCTGTTGGGCATTTTGGTCTTAAACAATGACAACCACCAACCAACCAAACAGAAACAACAACAACAAAAACCCCACCCCATAAATGAAAAAACAACCACCCCAAAACTCCCACAAACCTTCACATTTTAAGGATGGGTTTTCTTAATTGTGTTGCTGTCTGTTCACCCAACCTCACCCTGGAGGACAGTGAGCCCTGCCCTGCAGCACTGCTGCCCCTTGGATGGTCTCAGGCCATCATTCTTGCCAGCTCACACACAAGAGGCAGGAGCTAGGCTGGAAATGCCTGTTGCCTTTCAGTGACAGCCGCACTAGTGCTGGCTTTGTTGCATACTAATGAGCACTAATTGGCTTTGGCTTGTTATCAGTGTTGTGTGAGAGATGTTTGTGGAATAGCGGCATAGAAGAAGAGGAGACCCCAAGGTTCTCCTGTCCTCTGCCACAGGATGGCTTCCTGAGGGAATGGGGACTGAACTAATATTCCTTGTGGAAATATCTCCATTTGTGAGCCATGGGAGGGCTATGCCTTCTGGCTTTATACTACCCTTGGTAATGGTCCAGCTGGCAGGTGGGCTCCCCTTCTTGATAGGGCAGGAAGTTATAAGGAGTGTGTCTTTTAAGACACCTGGGGGCATGGGAAGGAGCTGATCCCTTTGAAAGGCTGGATAGGGCTTGCTTGCGAGTTTTCTCAGTGTCAAAAATTCAGTGCCATTCTCCTATCTCCATCTCCACTGCACACAGCACCTCCATGCTCTATCACATTGACCAGTGTTACCTCTGAGCCACGCACCTGGAGCTTCTCTCCTCTCAAGCTGTGCTGGGGAAGTATAGGCTGGAAGTTAGGAGGAAGTTCTTGCCAGAGAGAGTGATTTGCCATTGGAATGGGCTGCCCAGGGAGGTGGTGGAGTTGCCATCCCTGGACATGTTGAAGAAAAGCCTGGATGAGGCACTTAGTGCCATGGTCTAGTTGACTGGATAGGGCTGGGTGATAGGTTGGACTGGATGAGCTTGGAGGTCTCTTCCAACCTGGTTGATTCTATGATTCCTCTGTCCCTGTACCATTGTAGTATCTGGTGTTTGCTGCAGCAGCTGGATATCTCTGTGTCTGTCTGCTCAGCCTGAGTGGTGAAGGGCATGGAAACCTCCAGAGGGTGGTCACACAATCACATCATAGGCTTTGGAAGGGACCTCTGGAGATAATCTAGTCCAACCCCTCTGCTAAAGCAGGTTTGCCTAGAGTAGGTTGCACAGGAATATGTCCATCTGGGTTTTGAAAGTCTCCAGAGAAGGAGACTCCATAACCTCTCTGGGCAGCCTGTTCCAGTGCACTGGCACCCTCAAAGGAAAGAAATTATTTTCCTTAAGTTCAAATGAAACCTTATGTGTTCCAGTTTGTACCCATCTCCCCTTGTCCTGTCACTGGCCAACACCAAAAAGATCCCAGTCCCATATTCCTGCTGTGGAGGAAACACCACCATGGTTTGCTACAAGACAGAGAGAGAGGGAGGCTTGATGGGGCTGGCTTGCCTCAGTGCTCTTGACAAAAAACTTCTATCACACCCATAAAAGCTAAGTCTGGCTAATGTGGGATGCTACATTTGTAGGGATGCTGCATTTGTTGTTTAGCCTGGAGAAGAGGAGGCTCAGGGGGGACCTCATTGCTGTCTACAACTACCTGAAGGGAGGCTGTAGCCAGGTGGGGTTGGTCTCTTCTGCCAGGCAACCAGCAACAGGACAAGGGGACACAGTCTCAAGTTGTGCCGGGAGAGGTCTAGGCTGGATGTTAGGAAGAAGTGGTTGGCAGAGAGAGTGATTGGCATCGGAATGGGCTGCCCAGGGAGGTGGTGGAGTTGCTGTCCCTGGAGATGTTCAAGCAAAGCCTGGCTGAGGCACTTAGTGCCATGGTCTAGTTGACTGGATAGGGCTGGGTGCTAGGTTGGGCTGGGTGATTTTGGAGGTCTCTTCCAACCTGCTTGATTCTATGATTCTAGGATGTGGCAAGCTGATCTTCGGCTCAGGACAGTCCTGGCACAGGCATAACAGCATCCAGACCCACAGTATGCTGGGGCTTCTGCCAAGCAGGAGAGTTGTGGTTGTTGATTCATACGTGGCCCTGCTAATTGTGGACCCACTGACCCTGATGGTTTTGGGCTAGGCCATGTAAGCAGCACCTCCAAAACTGAGAATCAAATTACACTAGCTGAGAATCAAGCCCATAGCTTTGCTGGCATTCCAATTGTGATTATCTCCTGTGAAGAACGGCAAGTTTTCAGACCTGGTGACCATGCTTCGCTTTCATTTACATTTTCATTGTTCATGTAAGACAGGAGGTTTCCCAAAGAAAGGACTAGTGCGGAGAGGAGACTGAAATATGGGGAGTAGCAGCAGGGAAGGATGGAGCACGGGCCAGGCACAAGGTCTGAGCACAAGGGATGCTTGGCCAGGGGAGCAGCCCCAAGGAGCATGCCAATTTTCTTTCCCTTTCCACCTGTTGTTAGCAGCTAGTAGGGACTGAGCCATTGCCCTTCCTCCCTGGCTGCTAACGACAGGAGTCTTGCTTTTGGTCGTGCGCTGGAAGCTAATTAAAACCAGTGACAATGGTAATTGAGTAAGGATGCTTGAGGATAAGTATGACCTCATGTCTAAAATGGTAATGAGGCTAATTAAAGTCCCTATGAAAAAGGGAAATGAAAGAGGGAACAGAGGCAAAGGTGACATGAGGGGAGCAGGCAGCAACAATACCCTGGTAGCCAGAGTGCTGTGAAGGATGGGGAGCATGGAGGTGCCAGGCTTTTAAATCTCCTGAATAATCAGGTGTAGATCCCATTAAGTGTGTGCAGCCTTTGCTAGTTTGTTTGTTATTGTCTTCATTTGCTGGTTCTTTGTTGGCCAAAGCAAAACCAGCAGCAGCTGCTGGTGCAGGGAGGGGACCCCCAGACATACATCATGAAATTGCACCAGTGCAGGGAAGTGCGATGGGAGAGGAAGATTGGGGTGTAGGGGCTGGGGGCCAGTGTGACCCTGACATGTGTCGGTTTGCAGGGTGACAGCAGGGCTCAGGATGCCACTGTGTTCTGCAGGGACTTACACCCTGTGCTGACTCAACTGGCTGCAGAGGACACACCAAGGGACACCAGGAGGTGAGCACTCACTGTCCTGGCTCTGATGTGCACTGCTTCACTTTGGGTAAGCTCAGCCCTGGGCTGCCAGACCCCAGTGCCCCATGCCCTGCTGACTGGATGAGATGCAATCTGTTCCAAAAGACTCCTTCTTGCTGGAGAAAACTTGACCCTCATCCTTCCATCAGGGGCAAAGGTACGGCTGGATGACTGCTGAGGATGTGCTATGGAGCTGGGATTCAACTGCTCTGACCTCTGCGATGGCAGCTCCAGTTTTGGCAGCCAGGCTCCAGAGCAGCGGGCACTGCAGGAGCTCTGCACTGTCACAGTGGTGAGTATGGAAGTGATGAGTGCTCTAGGGCACGAGGTTTGCTGCAGAAGTGAGTGGAAGGGCTGGCAGGTGGGGAAGGCAGAGGGGTGCAGCCACTAAACATAGAATCATAGAATCAGTCAGGGTTGGAAGGGACCACAAGGATCATCTAGTTCCAACCCCCCTGCCATGGGCAGGGACACCCCACCCTAGAGCAGGCTGCCCTCCCTGATCCAACTCCACCCAGAGACTGAGTGCACTCCAAGGCAAGTCCTGCCTAGGTGACACCCAGCAGGTGAGAAAGCAGACACAAGCAGCCAAGTTGTGTCAAGCAGCCTTGCTGTTTGTTGGCCAGCAAGATGGCTACTTAAGAGTGGCCTCGATGACCTCCTCTGCCCTTGACCTTTCCCATCTGCTGGCACTTTGGAGTGCTTCTCAAAATGAAATAGAGCAGGATTTAATTAAAAGTAATCACTGATGGTACCTCTTCCCCCACCACTAAACTAGTAGAAATGACACTGGGGGTGCATATAGTTGTAGTTGACTTCACCTGAGATTTCTGGGTGGATCAGCAAGGCTTGGCCCGTTTGGCTCTCCACCATGTCCTGCATGACCACTGGCCTTTAATTAGAAGACCATAAGCTGCTTGGCTTCTCTGGCTCTGGCAGCTGCCTCACAATCTTCCCCCTACTAGGACCAGGATTTACTCAGCAGCATGTGAAGCACTCCATCAGCTTCAAGTTGCATCAACATCCAGGAGACCAGTGGTCAGGTTGTGTGAGGGAATGTGTTGGGGAAGGAAAGGTGGAGAACACAGGGGTGTTTCTGACCCCTAGGTGGTTGCTTTCAGGAGCAGCCAGAGTTGGAAAGGTATTGTTGGTGGATGCAGCTGAGAGTGAAGTGTGGGAGCCCTGGGATGCTGAGTCCAGGCTGCTTATCTTGCTGACAAAAGCCAGGTGTTACCCTTGGGCTTTACTAGGCAGGACGCAGACACAGGATGATGCTGCAGCCTTGTACCAGCCCTGAGCAGCCCCATCATCCCCTCTGAGCTCCAGGCAGGTGTGAAGATGACTCTGATTCATGCTGAATGATGAGGTCTTGGTGAAAGAAGAGGATGATCAAGCTGGCTGCCCATTCCCAGCATCTTTCATGGTCTTTATTTCCCAGAGAGCCAAAAGACTCCCCAGGGCATGGGGAGAGGGAAGAGGAGGGAGATGAATATCTCCCCAGGAATGCCTCCATGCTGATGCAAAGAGCCATATCCCAGTACAATGCAGCAGCATCAATGTTGGTGCTCAGCTGGTGGCCTCTCCCAGCTGGATTTGCCTTACCCAGCAGCTCTGCAACCAACACAGTACCAACACGAGAACTGCCAGAACCCTGCAGATCAGCCATGCTCCTCTGTCAAGGACATATTTGTCTTTTAGGAGTTAGATGTTGGCTTTAATTCTCCAAGCTGTGCCTTGTTCTTGCTCATCCAAAGGAGATGGAGTTCAGCTCGGAAGAGAGATGGGGCAGAAGCTGGCAACAACTGCCTTGTGTCTAACTGCAGATACGTTTCTAGCAAGGCTGGAAGCAGAAACAGCTCAGACCTTGAGGGAAGAACTAGGAGTTTGGGGCAATCTCAACTGTCAGGAAAACTCTGTCCAGTTCTGGGCTCCTCAATTCAAGAGAGATGTTGAGATACTGGAACATGTCCACAGAAGGGCAACAAAGCTGGTGAGGGGCCTGGAGCACAGCCCTGTGAGGAGAGGCTGAGGGAGCTGGGGGTGTGCAGCCTGGAGAAGAGGAGGCTCAGGGGTGAAGGGAAGCTGTAGCCAGGTGGGGGCAAGAACTCTCTGGCAAGAACTTCCTCCTAATATCCAGCTTACACCTCCCCTGGCACAACTTGAGTCTGTGTCCCCTTGTTCTGTTGCTGGCTGCCTGTGAGAAGATACTGACCCCACCTGGCTACAGCCTCCCTTCAGGTAGTTGCAGACAGCAATGAGGTCCCCTCCGAGCCTCCTCTTCTGCAGGCTGCACACCCCCAGCTCCCTCAGCCTCTCCTCACAGGGCTGTGCTCCAGGCCCCTCACCAGCTTCATTGCCCTTCCACCATCTGTGGTGGAAACAGGTTTCTTGTTTTACATAGGATCATTTCCCATAGGATCATTTTCTCCATCCTGAGTTAACAGGGAGACAGCAGAGAATGCTTTGAAAGAAGATCTAAACCCATAAAGTCATTTCTGTGCAAGGAGAGAGGTGCCTCCATCATACCTCCTTTGGGAGTGTCCCTCAAAAGCCAGTTCTCATCTGATGTCTACCTAGGACCAAGTTAATTTCCAGCCAGCTGGGAGATGGGTGTAGTCCAGCTTGGTGTGTCACTGTGTAATGTGTCAGAAAGAACGCTGTTCCATCGCCTTTTCTGCATCGAATGGAAGCTCTGCTGCTGGCTTGCAGTCACACCAGTCAGCCAGTTGGCTACCTGCTGCTTCTAGAGGCAAGGATACCTTACTCAGCTTTCTAAAGAAACATGCTATGAACACAACAAGCTCTTGCTCCAGAGGTTTCTCTTTGGAGAAGGAGAGTAGGGAACCATCACCCATTTTCCTTTCTCCCATGGGCCCAGGATGCCTGAGGGTTAGGAGTTGCTTGTCTGGCTTCATTGTGTATTTGTCTAACTGGCCATAAGAGGGGTCCTGGGCTGTCCTCTCCTCCTTCACACTCAACATGTGGCAGAGTATGTGTCCTGTCTACCCACTTGGAACACAAACACTATGAGGAGAGGCTGAGGGAACTGGGGTTGTTTAGCCTGGAGAGGAGGAGGCTCAGAGGTGACCTCTTTGCTGTCTACAGCTACCTGAAAGGAGGTTGTAGCCAGGTGGGGGTTGGTCTCTTCTGCCAGGCAACCAGCAATAGAACAAGGGGACACAGTCTCAAGTTGTACTGGGGGAGGTCTAGGCTGAATGTTAGGAGGAAGTTGTTGGCAGAGAGAGTGATTGGCATTGGAATGGGCTGCCCAGGGAGGTGGTGGAGTCGCTGTCCCTGGAGGTGTTCAAGCAAAGCCTGGCTGAGGCACTTAGTACCATGGTCTAGTAAATTGGATAGGGCTGGGTGCTAGGTTGGGCTGGATGATCTTGGAGGTCTCTTCTAACCTGGTTGATTCTATGATTCTCACCAGACCTGCCTGCTGGTCTTGATCTGCTGCTGGGGTGTCTGCTTATGAGGAGGGGTTTGGGAGATGTGGTTTGAGGCTGAGGAGGAGCACCCATGGAAGTAATCAGTGATCATACCTCAGCAAGGATCTTCTATGCTGGGAGCCCCAGCAACGTCCTCTTCTTCCTCACTCCTTTTGCCTCCAGCAGACATCTTCTGACCACAGTGGAAAGAGCTCCCCATCCTTCTCTGTTGCCCTTCTGGGAATTGTGTGGACGTTCCTGTCTGGAGGAGTCCTGCTAGCACTCTTTTTTCTTGTCTTCACAATTCGCTTCAGGAAAAACAGGTAAGGGCTTCCCTCTTCTGCTGTGGGAGGTCCCCTGGGCTGGAGTGGAAGAATTGAGCTCCTTCAGGACCAGGCTCTGAATCGATAGCCACCTAAGGGGTCAAGAGCATGCAAGCCTGAAGGAGCAGCATGGTACAAGCAAGGGCAGTGCCAGGAATACTGGAGCTTTCTGCACCATACCCAGTGTTGATCACTGCCAGGTACACTCCTGCTGGAACTGCTTCCTTCTTCCCCAAGGCCCCTGCTGTGGACAAGAGAGAGCCCTCCAGCATGGCACAGGGAGCAGTGCATGATCTCATCCAGAAGGTGTTATTCAATAAAGCCATCAACAGGAGTGAGCAGAGAGAGCAGGTCTCCTTCTCCATGTGAGAGTCTTGGCGAGTACCCCTTTGAGCAACACAGGTCTATGAGCAAAGCCATCATGCTCTCCACAATATGCACAAATATCCTTCCTGTTTCTTCCATGCCACACATATCCTGCAGTTTGATAACTATTTTTGGTCTTGGTGATTGTCCATGTTGGTGGAGAGCACATCCATATCGGTAATGAGAAAAGCCAGTGGTGAAGTGCAGGCTTTCCTTGGTGCTCTTCAGTCTGCCCAAAGCATGTGAAAGTCCTGCTCCTCAGAATGCAGTGTAAACCAAGCAAAAGGCTCAGTAGTTCCTCATATGCTGTCTCGCACCACATCCTGGTCTCCAAGCTGGTGACACATGGGTTTGATGGGTGGACCATGAGATGGATAAAGAACTGGCTTGATGGCAACACCCAAAGAGTGGCTGTCAATGGCTCCATGTCCAAGTGCAGGCCAGTGATAAGTGGAGTCCCTCAGGGATCAGTCCTGGGACCAGTCTTGTTCAGCATCTTTGTGGGTGCCATGGACAGAGGCATTGAGTACACCCTCAGCAAGTTTGCTGATGACACCAAGCTGTGTGGTGCAGCAGACAGGCTGGAGGGCAGGGATGGCATCCAGAGGGACCTGGACAGGCTGGAGAGGTGGGCACAAGTCAAACTTGTAAGGTTCAACAAGACCAAGTGCCAGCTCCTGCAGCTGGATTTTGGCAATCCCAAGCACAAATCCAGGCTGGGCAGTGAGTGGCTGGAGAGCAGCCCTGAGGAGAGGGACATGGGGGTGCTGGTGGATGAGAAGCTCAACATGAGCCAGCAGTGTGCACTTGCAGCCCAGAGGGCCAACCAGAGCCTGGGCTGCATCAGGAGAAGTGTGGCCAGCAGGGCGAGGGAGATGATTCTCCCCCTCTACTCTGCTCTTCTGAGACCCCACCTGGAGTACTGTGTCCAGTTCTGGAGGCCCCATTACAAGAAGGATGTGGAGATGCTGGAGCGTGTCCAGAGAAGGGCCACAAGAATGATCAGAGGGCTGGAGCAGCTCTGCTATGAGGACAGACTGAAAGAGTTGGGCTTGCTCAGTCTGCAGAAGAGGAGGCTCCCAGATGACCTTCTTGTGACCTTCCAGGATCTGAAGGGGGCCTCCAAAAAAAGATGGGGAGGGACTTTTTCGTCTGTCAGGGAGTGACAGGACTAGGAGGAATGGAGCAAAGCTGGAGGTGGGGAGGTTCAGAGTGGATGTGAGGAGGAAGTTGTTGAGCATGAGAGTGGTGAGAGCCTGGAATGGATTGCCCAGGGAGGTGGTTGTGGCCTCCTGGCTGGGGGTGTTAATGGCCAGGCTGGATGAGCCTGTGGGCAACCTACTATAGGGTAGGGTGTCCCTGGGCATGTCAGGGGGCTTGGAACTCGATGATCATTGTGGTCCCTTCCAACCCTGACTGATTCTGTGATTCTATAGCTTAAACTGTCTCACCCAGTGCTTAATTTTCCTCAGCAGTTCTGGATTTCTTGCCCACCTTCTTGCCTCCTTCTCCTCAGCTTCATTAATCCCTTGGTTTCTCAGCTGCTTTCCCCACCAACACCACTGTGATATCCCTCTCCCAAGCTTCAGCTGGAAAAGTCTTTGTGCTCTACGTGTCATTGTTTTGTAGAGAGGTGCATCTGCCTACAACCCAGGCTGCTGCTGTTCCAGTGCTCTGGTGATGCTTTTGTTCTGGTAGTTCTCTTGCTCTGGTGGTTTGCTTCTTGTAACCCCTCTGCAGTCCTCATAGGGTTCTGCTCCTGAAGGTTTATCTTGAGCCCTGTGCCTGCTGTGGTGCAGTAGCTGCACTTCCTTTCCAGCAAGAGAGTGGCATTTAGTTCAGTGCCAACCTTAATTGATGACCACATTATTCATGCCCCCGGAAGGCATTCGCAGAGTGAGCTGTAATAAACGTGTATTAGTTATTTGTACTGCAGCACTGGGAAGGCAAAGGAGACCTTTTCCAGTGCGCAGATGAGGGGGTGAGCTGATGGGTCCCTCTTCCCAGGGACTGAGGCATGGTGGGGAAGAAAGAATAGAATCATAGAATCAACCTGTTTGGAGGAGACCTCCAAGATCACCCAACCCAACCTAGCACCCAGCCCTGTCCAATTAACTAGACCATGGCACTAAGTGCCTCAGCCAGGCTTTGCTTGAACACCTCCAGAGACGGTTCACTCCACCACCTCCCTGGGCAGCCCATTCCAATGCCAATCACTCTCTCTGCCAACAACTTCTTCCTAACATCCAGCCTAGACCTCCCCCGGCACAACTTGAGACTGTGTCCCCTTGTTCTGTTGCTGGTTGCCTGGCAGAAGAGACCAACCCCCACCTGGCTACAGCCTCCCTTCAGGTAATTGTAGACAGCAATGAGGTCACCCCTGAGCCTCCTCTTCTCCAGGCTGCACACCCCCAGCTCCCTCAGCCTCTCCTCACAGGGCTGTGTTCCAGGCATCTCACCAGCTTCGTTGCCCTTCTGTGGACACGTTCCAGTATCTCAACATCTCTCTTGAATTGAGGAGCCCAGAACTGGACACAGCACTCAAGGTGTGGCCTGACCAGTGTTGAGTACAGGGGCAGAATAACCTCCCTTGTCTTACTGGCCACACTGATCCTGATACAGGCCAGGATGCCAGTGGCTCTCTTGGCCACCTGGGCACACTGCTGGCTCATGTTCAGCACCCCCAGGTCCCTTTTTTCCTGGCTGCTCTCCAGCCACTCTGTCCCCAGCCTGTAGCTTGGGGTTGTTGTGGCCAAAGTGTAGAACCCTGCAGTTGGCCTTGTTAAATCTCATCCCATTGGCCTCTGCCCACCCATCCAGCCTGGCAACGTCCCTCTGTGGGTCTCTCCTACCTTCCAACAGATCAAGACAAGGAAGGAGAGAGCCAGGCTGAATCCTGGGCTCTCTGTATGTGAGATGCAAGACAGGAAGAAACTCAAGGTTGGAGAAATGCAATGACTTAACAGCGGATTGAAGGAAAGGAGCATCCTGAGGGAGCAGTAGGAGAAAGCTTTCAATTGATGGGCTTGCTGGAGAAGGGTAAGAGGTCAAGAGAGATTGGTGGGTTGATTCTCCCATCCCTGACTACAGTTACGGGATTATGAGTGATGAGGTGGAATTACAGAGGAGAAGCTGTAACCTGAACATCGCTGGCAGCTTCCTGAAGCTGAGACTGTGTTGAGGACAGAGATACCACCTCAAAAGAAGGAGCAGTGGGAAGAGCCTGTCCCTGGAGGCATTTGTAGATGATATAATCAAAGCTTACTGCTGGGCTCAGTCAACTGGGCTGCATTGGTGAGGTTTTCTGCTTCTACCCCTTTACAGCAGAGGACAGTTGTGATGGTTTGGATGCTACCCACCCCCTCACACTTAAGAAAAATCACCCAGAGTAGACTCAGCCACTGGAAATTAAAGGCTGAAGCTTTATATTTACAGCTTAGCACAATATACAAGCAGGTATTGACAATCTATACAGCTATAGACAGACATAGACAAGTTAAAAAGGTAATACAGAAACACAACAGCCCTTCCAGAAACCAGAGTCCCCAGGAGGGGCTCCCAACCACCTTTCCACCTCCTTTCCACCCCTCTACCTTATCCCAGACTTTGCCTTATGTTCAAGGTGAGTTTGGAGAATCGGCCACGGGAGTTAGGAAGCAGAAGGATTAGTTACACAGACAGCAGGTTAGAGGGAGAAGGGAGGCAGCCCAAAAGCCAGAGAGCAACTCTGTTATCTGTGTTTGTGTTCTTGTTCTTATACATCTCAGCAAGCCTCTGAGTGCAGCAGACATCACTATTGTTTCCTTTTCATAGCCTATCATCTAATTCTTCTCACCAAAATATTCCAGCTTAGCTTCAAACTAGCACACCAGTGAAGGAAGATGTTTGCTGTGAACCTGGGGGGATGTGCAGTGCCACATGCTGCTTGCATGATTGCAGAGCAGTGGTTGCCCTGGCTCTGTGCCACTGTGAGAATGCATGGCTGCAGCATGTGCTGCCACTGCTGTGCAGCTCTGTATGTCTGCCATGGGCTCTGGTAGCAGAGACACCCAGCTGTGGTGACTGCTTTGCTGCTTGAAGCATGTGGCTTCCCACACTTCTGTCTGAAATGATGGTGGCTGAAACTACTTCAAACATACTTTTGCAAGCTGCAGATCCATGTGAGGGGTAGAGGTGCCAGGGGGCAAGTCTGGTACCACAGGAGTGTTGGAGTAGGGCAAAATAAATACTTGAAGGATAGTGAAGCACACTGGCAACACAGAGGAGAGGATGGGGTGTGCACCGAGGAGCAATGGCTGAGCTTTTGGAGGAGCTGTGAACAGCAGGAACTTGGTGGGGACAGTCTGTCAGCATCCCTTAGGGGGATCATCCCTGCAAAGGGACCTTACCCTTGTGCTGCCAGGTCATGAGTCAGTAACTGTCACCAACTTCCCTTCTTTATTTCCTGGAGGATCGTGAAGATGTCCAGCCCCAATCTGAACATTGTGACCCTGCTGGGCAGTGGTTTGACTTACACTAGTGCTTACCTCTTTGGGATTCAGGAGCAGAGCCTGCCATCTGGAGACTCGGTGGAAAAGCTTATTCAGGTGAGTGGGGTGGAAGGTTTGCTGAGACAGGAGCCTTCACATGTGCACCTGCTCTCTTAGCTGGAGCTGGTCAGCACCTCAGTGATGGGCACATTTGTGTGGCTGTAGTTTCCACAGCCTCAAAATCCAACCAGGTGTTTTCCATCTGAACAGTCCTCATAGTTCTGCAAACCACAGCCACACTGAGGGGCAAACCAAGCAGGTCCCCAGGGAGAGGCAGGTTGCTGGGCTTGTGCAATAGGGAGAGGGAAGCCTGAAACAAAATGGGGTCCTTTGTGCAGCCACTGCCCAGTGTGACATAAGTGCTGCAAGGTTGAAGCTGAAGGGTTTTTTTTGGCTGCAAAGCAAATCTTCATCAAAATGCTGACCTATGTGATGTACCCCTGTGTATCTTTGACCTGGGACAGAGGCCCTGACAGACCAAGGACTGGACATGAACCTCAGTGTTAGAGTGGGACATGGCAGAGAGCATGTCCTGCCATTCTGCTCAGTCACCAAGCTGAGGATAATGAAGAGAGGTGTCTGCGAGTGATTGATTGTTGGTGCCTGATTGACTGTCGGTGCTGGGCCCCTCCATTCCCCTGCTGCTCCAGGCTGCCTGGTTCCCCCTGCCTGCTCCTCCCAAGCTGGTGAGGAAAAGGCACACAGCAGGCATGCCTGCAGAGGAGTGCCTGCCTTTTCATTTATTTCACCCTGTGGTGATCAGGCTTTCTAGTACCCAACATGACCCCCAGAATCCAGAAGACCACAGGTTCATCCCCACCTATCTTTACTGTGTCCCTGGGTGGGAGGGTGCAGGGTGTTCCTACAAGTCCCTTCAGCCCCCTCATTCTGCCCCCTCCCCTGCTAGGTGCGGATCTGCCTGCTGTGTGTGGGGACCTCTCTGGTGTTTGGCCCCATCCTCGGGAAAAGCTGGCGGCTCTACAAGGTGTTCACCCAGAGGGTGCCAGACAAGCGAGTGGTGAGTATGCAGCACCTGGGATGGGGAAGGCAAACTACCCAAGAGGGGCAAACACTAACAAGTCTCACATAGTTGTGGGATAGCAGATAAAACCAGCATGACAGAGTCGGGTGCCAGTAAACACGGGTCTGGCTTCACACCTGGCTGGATGTGGGCTCCTCCTTTATTCCTGCACCATCAGGCAGGAGCTTTCCCACTCTATCGGCAAGCAGGTGCCCTGCCAGGCTGTTTCCCAGCAGAGTCCCAGACTCATCACTGTACAAGACCTCATTCTCCTTTTGCATCAACCACATGCCTTAATTATGCTCTGCACCAGTGTTTGTGTCTGGGTTCTGGGCTGATTGGTTTTGTGGGATGAAAATAAATCAGGTATTCTGAAGGGCTTCTGATGTAGGGTCATGCCCAGATGCTTCTCATCTCCTCTTGTATGGATGGAGGGAGGCAGCACTTGGGGGCTTCTCTGCAGCACTGATAGAATGGGACTCAGCAGGTCAGGAGAGGGGGGAGATGGGAAGTACCTATATAATTTTGTGGATGTAACAGTAGACTTAGAGCCTTCAGCAGACACTTTCCAAAGGCAAAAAGAAAGTGGGTCCTGGGTGAAAGATGAGATGAGGCACCAGGATCTGCCTTTGACTGGAAAAATAATAATCCTACCAGTTTTTTTCCTCACCCTTTTTGTCTCTGCTTGTGATATGGGCATAAGGAATGACATTCTTGTTTTGAAAGAGCTGTTTTCTGTCATAGCATCTACCAGCTAGCCACCCAGCTCAGGAGGGTTTATGCCTGTCCCCAAGCCTAGTTAGGTCTCCAGGAGGTTGGGAGCTGGAGACATGGGTCCTGTGGCCAACTTAGATGTTGATCAGTCACTGAAGTCCACTCTGGGTGAAGTATTAGGATGGACATGCCCCTTGGAAGAAACAACCAGAAAGAGACCTGAGGGGATAGAAAATATTGATGTCTGTTTGCCCACCACGGTAATGCTTCTTTCTCATGTGTTTGCAGATTATCAAAGACCTCCAGTTGCTGGTGATGGTGGCAGTGTTGGTGCTGGCAGATGCCATGTTGCTCTTGACTTGGGTATTCTCTGATCCGGTTAAGTGCTTCCGAAGCCTCAGCGTTTCACTGCGGGTAAAGAGATGAGGAGGGGCAGTGGAGGATTTCACTGTGTCCTAATCTGATCGATGCAGACAAAGCTGGTAGGATGGTCAGGTGTTTGAAGATGCTGGTTGAAAAAAAATCTAGGTGCTCCCAGGCCAGGCAGCACTCTTCACTCTGCTGTGGAGTCTTCCTCTCTGGGGACTTTCAAAACCCACCTGGACATATACCTGTGTAGCCTGATCTAGATGAACCTGCTTTAACAGGGGGGTTGAACGAGATGATCTCCAGGATTCCCTCCCAGCCCTTACCATGCTGTGTTTCCCCTTGCCTTCTAGGCAACAGAGAAAGGCATGAGCTGCTCAGTGAGCCGAGTGCAGTCCTGCGCATCTCTATATTCTGACCTTTGGCTCATTCTCATTTTAGGGTTTAAGGTAGGTAACCTCTCACTGATTCTTGCATTGTATCTCACCTCCTGCAGTCTTGCAACATAAACTGTTTAGCAGGGCTGAGTTCTGCTGCCCGCCCAAGCAACATGCCTGTTGCAGGTTCTAGCTACTCCTGTTCATCTTAAAAGCTACGCCAGCAGGGTAAGGGAGGTGATTCTCCCCCTCTACTGCACTCTGCTGAGACCCCACCTGAAGTACTGCATCCAGTTCTGGAGCCCCTATAACAAGAAGGATGTGGATGTGCTGGAGTGTGTCCAGAGAAGGGCCATGGGGATGATCAGAGGGCTGGAGCAGCTCTGCTATGAGGACAGACTGAAAGAGTTGGGGCTGTTCAGTCTGGAGTAGAGGAGGCTCTGAGATGACCTTCTTGTGACCTTCCAGTATCTGAAGGGGGCCTCCATAAAAGCTGGGGAGGGACTTTTTAGACTCTCAGGGAGTGACAGGACTAGAGGCAATGGAGCAAAGCTGGAGATGGGGAGGTTCAGAGTGGATGTGAGGAGGAAGTTGTTGAGCATGAGAGTGGTGAGAGCCTGGAATGGGTTGCCCAGGGAGGTAGTTGAGGCCCCATCCCTGGAGGTGTTTAAGGCCAGGCTGGATGAGGTTGTGGGCAGCTTGCTCTAGGGTAGAGTGTCCCTGCCCCTGGCAGGGGGGTTGGAACTGGATGATCCTTGTGGTCCCTTCCAATCCTGACTGATTCTATGATTCATCTCAATGTTTTCTTGCATTCCCTTGTAAAGACCTCTTAGCCACTTTTTGCCTGCCCCACCATCTTACACATGCACCATGCTCTGCCTCTCTAGTTCTCTTCCTGCAACCCCCATATCTTATCTGCCTTCCATTTCAAAACTTGTGTCTTGCTGTTTCTAAAGCATGTTTCTCCCATGAAACCTGAGATGTCCATCTACAAGGGCTGGAGGGAGGAACCAGGAAATTAAAGATCTGTCAGCCTGACCTCAGTGCCAGACAGGGTGATGGAACAAGTCATCTTGAGTGCCATCTCAAAGCACCTACAGGATGGCCAGGGGATCAGGCCTAGCTAGCATGGGTTTAGGAAGGGCAGGTCCTGTCTGACCAACCTGAGCTCCTTTTATGATCAGGTTCCCTGCCTGGTGAATGTGGGGCAGGCTGTGGGCGTAGTCTAACTGGACTGCAGCAAAGCCTTTGACACTGTCTGCCACGACAAGCTCCTGGCACAGCTGGCAGTTCGTGGCTTGGACAGATTCACTCTGATATGGGTTAAGAACTGGCTGCAGGGCCAGGCCCAGAGAGTGGTGGTGAATGATGCCGTATCCAGTTGGCAGCTGTCACTGGTGGTGTGCCCCAAGGATCAGTGCTGGGCCCAGTCCTGTTCAATATCTTTATTGATGATCTGGACGAGGGGATTGAGTCCAGCATCAGTAAGTTTGCAGATGACATCAAGCTAGGAGCAGCTGTGGATCTGTTGGAGGGTAGGAGAGCCCTGCAGAGAGACCTGCAGAGTGAGCAGAGGCCAATGGGATGAGATTTAACAAGGCCAAGTGCAGGGTTCTGCAGTTTGGCCACAACAACCCCAAGCAGCACTACAGGCTGGGGACAGAGTGGTTGGAGAGCAGCCAGGAAGAAAGGGACCTGGGGGTGCTGGTACATAGTAGCATAACATGAGGCAGCTGAACATGAGGCAGCTGAACATGAGAGCCACTGGCATCCTGGCCTGGATCAGGAAAAGTGTGGCCAAGAGGACAAGGGAGGTTATTCATCCCCTTGTACTCAACACTGGTCAGGCCACACCTTGAGTGCTGTGTCCAGTTCTGGGCTCCTCAATTCAAGAAAGATGTTGAGATACTGGAACATTTTCACAGAAGGGCAACGAAGCTGGTGAGGGGCCTGGAGCACAGCCCTGTGAGGAGAGGCTGAGGGAGCTGGGAGTGTTTAGCCTGGAGAAGAGGAGGCTCAGGGGTGACCTCATTGCTGTCTACAACTACCTGAAGGGAGGCTGTAGCCAGGTGGGGTTGGTCTCTTCTGCCAGGCAACCAGCAACAGAACAAGGGGACATAGTCTAAAGTTGTGCTGGGGGATGTCTAGGCTGGATGTTAGGAGGAAGTTGTTGGCAGAGAGAGTGACTGGCGTTGGAATGGGCTGCCCAGGGAGGTGGTGGAGTCACCATCCCTGGAGGTGTTCAAGCAAAGCCTGTCTGAGGCACTTAGTGCCATGGTCTAGTTGACTGGATAGGGCTGGGTGCTAGGTTGGACTGGCTGATCTTGGAGGTCTCTTCCAACCTGCTTGTTTCTTTGATTCTATGACATCCACCATGCAGGTGACATATTGCATGGCTCAGCTCTCATGTGCTGTGACTGCAAATCAAAGAGGTGCTGATGACAGGTGCCTAGTACCTACCTTTACACGATGTGCATCATTTTAATTACACCACCAAGGTACACTTTCACTAGTGTAGCTTTGCACGTGACTATTCTTGTTCCAGAAGAGTTAGTTATGCTGACGTAACCAAGGAGGTATAATTATCACTGTAATTAGTTGTGGTCTCCTGTGTCTCTGGGTTGGCAGAAGTTGGACACATTACAGAAGGGTGATGTTGATGAAGCTTCTGAGATCACAGCCTGTGTTTGGGAACAGCTCCATCTCTGTGTGCAGCTCAGGCAGCAACTTTCTGAGTCACCATCTACCCAGCACCATAGTAAAAAGATCAGAAAGAGACCTCACACCATGGTCAAGTCCTTCTCCCAACCTACACTTCATTTTAAAGACAGTAGTCTATCATTAAAATCCCTTTGGTTCTGGGGATTGCAGGCATTCCCTGGAATTCTAGGGCTATGTCTCCACTTCTGATTTTGTCCACAGTTTGTATTAGCATTTATACGGGTGATGCTTTTGCCTCAGCTCCCATGAACTGTTTTTTGGAATAAAGCATCCCCATTCTGGGAACAGAGTGGCTGGAGAGCAGCCAGGAAGAAAGGGACCTGGGGGTACTGGTAGATAGTAGCTGAACATGAGGCAGCAGTGTGCACAGGTGGGCAGGAGAGCCACTGGCATCCTGGCCTGGATCAGGAAGAGTGTGGCCAGTAGGACAAGGGAGGTTATTCTTCCCCTGTACTCAGCACTGGTCAGGCCACACCTTGAGTGCTATGTCCAGTTCTGGGCTCCTCAATTGAAGAGAGATGTTGAGATACTGGAACGTGTCCAGAGAAGGGTGACGAAGCTGGTGAGGGGCCTGGAGCACAGCCCTGTGAGGAGAGGCTGAGGGAGCTGGGAGTGTTTAGCCTGGAGAAGAGGAGGCTCAGGGGTGACCTCATTGCTGTCTACAACTACTGAAGGGAGGCTGTAGCCAAGTGGAGGTTGGTCTCTTCTGCCAGGCAACCAGCAACAGAACAAGGGGACACAGTCTCAAGTTGTGCCAGGGGAGGTCTAGGCTGGATGTTAGGAGGAAGTTGCTGGCAGAGGGAGTGATTTGCATTGGAATGGGCTGCCCAGGGAGGTGGTGGAGTTGCCATCCCTTGAGATGTTCAAGCAAAGCCTGGCTGAGGCACTTAGTGCCATGGTCTAGTTGATTGGACAGGGCTGGGTGCTAGGTTGGACTGGCTGATCTTGGAGGTCTCTTCCCACCTGGTTGATTCTATGATTCATTACCAGGCCAAGGTACTCCTCATTAGCGTTGCATTGAACTTGACCCTGATCCTCCCCACCTATTTTGGGTCATAAAGTTGTTGCTTTAATAGTTTCTCTGAAGTTCACCTGGATTTACACTAAGGTGAGAGTAGGCTCCGTCTGCATGCACGTAGCATGTCCTATCTTCCATGGCATTCCATGTGCTCAGCCCTTTCTAAAGCCACTCAATGCATTACTCTGGTTTTTCTGGCACAGGGCAAGGAACGTAACGACTTGGCAAGGACACACCTGGAGTTAGGGAAGAAGTCCTCTGTTCTAGATTAAAGTAAACAAACAACTTAGCCCTGTGCTCACTGAAAGTCCTAGTTTACCAGGCAGCAGTGCTGTTGTCTGTGTCCCAGATCGACTGTTTGAATTCTAAATTGGACTTCAAGGCTGTTTTTTGCCTTGCTCAGGGATTAGGAGTTGACTTGCTTTTTAGAATTGTGTATGGAGGTATCCCACGGTGACCATGGTGATGATCCCATGCAGATCCTACACAGTAGGGTCAGGTGTCAGCCTGGTTCCCAGCAAGGCAGGTGTCAGTATTACAACTACCCCTTGAGAATCCATGGTGCTCTGTGGTTGGGAGTCTCACCAGAGACTGTGGATGGAAGCCTCTCTTGCCTGTAAAGGTGCTCCTCCAGACCCTAGTCCTGCCAGTGGCCATGGCAGTCATCAAGCAGCCACAGAGTGGAAAGGTTCAAAAGAGTCTACTGAACATATGTACCACAAATGCACATCTGTACCACAAAGCACTTCTTGATGCCCAAATAACAATGTCATGTCTCTCAGTTAAGGGCTGAGGGTCACATATGCTGGGTAGCTGTGTTCTGGGTCCTTGCAGGAGCAGGGATTTTGTTGGATGGTATTTCCCAATGATCCTGAAGGCAGACCAAGGTGGGCAAAAAGTACTTGGTGTTTCGTCTCAGTGTGCCCCGGGGAAGGAGGGATTCAGCCTGATGGGTAGTTTAATCCTGAGCACACTGGAAAGATGCATGCATGGGATACTTGAGGGGCAGTACAGTGAGGAAGCCTGCTCTGAAACAACTGACCTATTCCAGGAAAAGAGTTGCTCTGTGTACAGAACACTTCTCCAGCCCCTCTCGTTGCTGCTAGAGTCAGGCAGGAAGCAGCAAAGGAAAGGGAGAAGAATTGCACCTGGTAGTTTCTTGGATTTCTATTTAAAGAGGAATCAAGCACATCCTTTTCCTCCAATCTAAACCTCCTCATCTTCTGCCTTGCTTTTTCCTTCTGAATCTCCATTCTGCTCCTTCAGAGGTATGCTGTTGCTCCTTGATGACACCTCACCCTGGCATCCCTGCAGGGACCTCCATCTCATCTTTTGCTGCTCCTGCTCCAAGTTGCCCAAGGGGACATTTTCACATCTTGCCTCTCCTGGCTGTGCTCTGCTGTCTGCCACCTGACCCCCAGCAACTCATGCCCCTTTCTCAGGACCCTGCAGGGCCCACCGATGCCCTCAGTCCTGCTCTCCCTCCCACTTCTGACCTGCAGCAAGGTGCTGGGCGTTTGCTGCAGTGTCACCACCACACGCTGAAGGTCCGCATTATAGATCAAAGAGCATTAATTAGGATTGTGCTGAGCGTATCTGAGCTCACTGGGCTTGGCACAAGGTGGGGGTTGACACCATCAGGCTGTAATTTTCCACACTCTGGAAAACCTCTTTTTTCTCCTTCCAGAGTATCCTCCTGCTGTATGGGACCTACCTGGCTGGTCTGACTGACCACGTCAGCTCCCCACCAGTCAACCAGTCCTTGACACTCATTGTTGGGGTCAATCTCATTTTCCTGGCTGCTGGCATTGTCTGCTTAGTTCATCGCTTCTTCCGTGCTTGGCACGACTTGCTATTTGGTTTTACCTCTGGAAGCATCTTCATGTGTACAACCACGATCAACTGCTTCATCTTTGTGCCACAGGTATGCTACCATCTCTGTCTTGCCACCTGGCTGGGGACAGGCATATTTTCAGTGTTTATCAAAAGCAGTCATGTAAGCAAAGGTGCTTATTTTCCTCCAAGCCCACAGAAACGGGGGAGGTCTAGGCTGGTTGTTAGGAGGAAGTTCTTCACAGAGAGAGTGATTGGTGTCAGAATGGGCTGCCCAGGGAGGTGGTGGAGTCACTGTCCCTGGAGATGTTCAAGAAAAGAGTGGATGAGGCACTTAGTGCCATGGTCTGGTTGACTCCAGTATCTGAGGGGGGCCTACAGGATGGCTGGGGAGGGACTATTTACAAGGTCTTGTACTGACAGGACAAGAGGTAATGGGTTTAAACTGGCAGAGGGGAGATTTAGACTGGATGTTAGGAGGAAGTTCTTTACAGTGAGGGTGGTGAGACACTGGAACGGGTTGCCCAGGGAGGTTGTGGATGCTTCCTCCCTGGAGGCGTTTAAGGCCAGGTTGGATGAGGCCTTGAGCAGCCTGCTCTAGTGAGAGGTGTCCCTGCCTATGGCAGAGGGTTGGAGCTGGATGATCCTTGAGGCCCCTTCCAACCTAGACCATTCTACAATTCTATGACTGGACAAGGCTGGGTGCTAGGTTGGACTGGATGATCTTGGAGGTCTCTTCCAACCTGGCTGATTCAATGATTCTATGCTTCCTCAAGCAAGTCCCCTGAGTCTCTAAGGAGTGCAGGCATGTTGTAGAGCTGATGGTCCTCCTGCTAGAATATGTCATGGGTGGCAGCCACTCAGAGGGCACATGTGGAGATGAGGTGGCTGCTGCCATCCTCTTTCATGTGGGTAGTGGGACCGGTCCTTTAATCACTTGTCTTCTCACACCCCATGCACCTGCTCCCATTGAGGATTTCTGCTCATTGCAGGGATGGAGCTGAGATCTGACCATCCAGATGGTCTCAGTAAGCTCAGAGGCTTCTTGACTACTGGTGGTCTGCAGGGGAGGCTGTCCCCCTCTGTGCTCTTGGAGAAGGAAGCTGCTCTTTGCCACAAGTGAGGGGGAGGGCATAGAGATGTTTGAAGGAAAACTTTTGTCTTGACTTGAGGCTCTTCTGCTTCCTGTGTCCTCCAGAAGCAGCCTGGTGTGCCCAACCACAATATAAGTGGGAAAATGTTTTCATTGTTACAGGGAGAGGAAGCAGTTGTTTACTCAGTTTAATGTTTAGAGGGATGTTTGGGCTCAAGGAAATGAGGTGAGAAAGGGAGGAAGAGGTGAAGCTGAAGAAAGAGAACATCTGTGCAAGAGAGGGCTGGGGGGGATCTCACCAGTGTGAGATATAAATACTGATGGGGGTGGAGCAGGGAAGGGGGAGACAGGCTTTTCTCCCTGACAAGGCAGGAAACAATGGGCACAAACTGAAACACAGGAAATTCTATTTAAACATCAAATTTGGGGGTTGGGTTTTTTTCTGTGAAAGCTGGAAAGCACTGGAGCAGGCTCCCCAGAGAGGTTATGGAGATTCCATCCTTGGAGATATTCAAGACAGCTGGACATAGTCCTGGGCAGCCTGGTCTAGCTGCCTTTGCTTGAGTAGGGTAATCGGACCAGATGATTTCCTGAGGTCCCCTCTGTGATGGTTTGAGTGTTACCTGCCCCCCATCCACACACTTAAGTAAATTCACCCAGACTAGACTTAGCCAGTTGGAAATTGAATGAAGCTTTATACTTACAGCTTAGCACAATACACAAGCAGGTGTTTACAATCTATACAGCTATAGACAGAAATAGACAAGTAATACAGAAACACCACAGCCCTCCCAGAAACCTGAGTCCCCAGGAGGGGCTCCCAACCACCCTTCCACATTTTTCCACCCTTCTACCTTACCCCAGACTTTGCCTTATGCTCAAGGTAGTTTGGAATGTCAGCTAGGGGGATTAGTCACACAGATGGCAGGTTAGGTTAGAGAGAAGTGCAGCTCAAAAAGCCCAGAGAGCAGCTCTGTTATCTATGTTTGTGTTCTTGTTCTTATCCATCTCAGCAAGCCTATGAGTGCAGTAGCCGTCACCATTGTTTCCTTTCCACAGCCTATCATCTAATTCTTCTCACCAAAACATTCTAGCTAGCTTCAAACTAGCACACCCTCCTACCTCAGCTGAAGCAATCCCAACCCACTACCTGAGCAGTCCTTGGGAGCAGGATCCAAATCTCCTCTGGCAAGCACCAAGCCTGCCAACAATGCTCTGCCAAGCAGGAGGCCTCTTGGAGTGAGGCTGGCAGAGCCGATAAGCTGTGCTTGTTCTCTGCCTGTACCATTTTTTTCTGTTGTAGCCTGGAGGCCTTGAACATTTTACTTAATTTGGATCTTTTAATTCATCAGCTCATTCTTCCTAATGGGCTTGCCCTTTTATGGCTCATCCGAGATCGATCAGGAGCTGGGCTGTGCAAGGCTTCCAGGAGGATGCTAGACTAGAGAATGGATGCTAAATGTGGCTGATTTTCAGCTTGTCATTGGTGATTTGGGGACACAGAGGCGTGCGTGACATGGCCTTTGTCTGTCACAGAGTCAGGGATGGGAGAGAAGAGGGAGTGGGACGGTACAGCATGCTTAGAGGTTGCAGTGCAGGCAGGCACTGAATCCTCTCTGCATTTAAGGGTGCAGCCAGGGACACGATAGGGCTCAGATGGGTGGGAGGCTCCAAGTGACACGGTGGCCCCTTGCCCAGCGGTCTCTGCTCCTCCATCACACCCTGCCTTTGTCTCCCGCTCTCCATCCCTTTGTCTTCCGCTCTCCATCCCTTTGTCTCCTTTGCACTCAAGCTGTGCCTGCTTCCCACCACGGCAGCAGGAGCTGTGCGTGCTGTGTCAATGATGCCTTCTTCTATCCACCCCCCCCAGCTCAAGCAGTGGAAAGCCTTTGAAGAGGAAAACCAAACCATGAGCCACATGGCGAAGTATTTCACCAGTCCAAGCCGCAGCTGCCGCTCGATGTACAGTGAGGAGCAGCTCTACCAGCTGATAGGGGAGAAAAACTCCATGAAGCGGCTGCTCACCGAGGTACAGGGCTCTGCTGGCCCCCCTCGGACGCACCATCTTCTGCCCTTCTCTTTTGTGGGGCTGAAGGCTTTGCAGGGTGGGAAGCCCTTCCTTATGCCACAGTGCATGCTGGTGGTCTCCCTTAGGCCCCTTCCTCCCCTGCTTTGTTTTGTCACCTCACTCTGCACCTCAAAATGCTGACATTTAGGCACAATCTGGAGGGCCTAAAAAAGAAAAAAA
The DNA here is from genome assembly GCA_013400475.1 of Tricholaema leucomelas. NCBI lineage: Eukaryota > Metazoa > Chordata > Aves > Piciformes > Lybiidae > Tricholaema lacrymosa > Tricholaema leucomelas. The sequence goes on from WAAF01017747.1 coordinate 87,695, forward strand.
GCAAAATGTAGGGAGGAGAGCAGGAGAGCCTTGTTCCCACAACTCAAATACAGTTAATTTAGAGGGGAGTATTCCATCTCAGAAAAGCCCTCATCCTCCTGCTCCCTCACCTATACTGCATGGGTGGAAGAACTCTGGTTCAGAGAGCTGCTTGCCCTGGTATCCTCCTCTCCACACCTACATCTGTGGGGGTGCTCTGGAGTTGCTGCCGGGGAGGATGAGGTCACACACTTGCAGGTCTGCTGCTGTGGTGTCTCAGAGCACCTGTCCATGGGGAGACAGGCGATTTGTTTTCTGGGAGCACTGGCTTCCAAACTGGTGTTGTTTTTGTACCCTGCACCCATCCCGTGCTTGACAGGTGTGTTTTTCTGACACAGAAAAACGCCGTGATTGAAAGCCTGCAGGAGCAAGTCAGCAGTGCCAAGGAGAAGCTGATGAGGCTGATGTCTGCAGAGAGCAGCTGTGACCCCCATGTGCTGCTGGCAGCACCTTGCACACGGAGCTCAGGGTGGTGCAGGGATGTGCCTGGGAACCACTGCCTCCTGGATCCAGAACAGGATGGATGTCAGCAACCCTGCTTGCTGGGCACACCACCTCCTTGCAGCAATGCTGAGGACCTCCAGAGAAATGTGAGCCGTGAGCCCACTTGTTCTCAGGTTCTGCCTTTTAACATAGAGAACAGCATCGATCATGGTCAGAAAGATGTGCGGGAATGTGGGACACCTGCAAGGCAGGGGCAGTCTCTGGAGCAGCTGCCCAGCCAGGACACATCAGCTGGCGTGGCGTGGGACTCATCCCCAAAAGTCAGCTATGTGAGCAGTGAGAAGCTGCGTGAAATCTTGCAAGAGCTGAGCCTGGATGGCAAAACCTACAGCCCAGCTTTACCTAGGGGACCCTCACAGGGCAGCCAGGGGCCCTCGAGTGAGCAGGGAGGAAGGTGTGGAGCCCAGGAGGGCTACCCAGGCATCCACACACCCCTCAGCCCCTACCTGGCGAGGCGACGGAGGAGGATCCCACTGCCTCCCACCTCTACTTGCTTCCCCGGACATGTGTCACCTCATGCCGGGCACAGGGTGAAGGGGGCAGGTGGCTGGAGCTGTGGGGAGCCGGCACATATCTCCTTGGGGAAGAAAAAGGAGATGGCTAGTGGAGCGCTTCTTCATGCAGCAGCACCATCCTTTACAGACATCCCTAGAGAGGGCTACCTCCAGCCAGAGGGATGGCCAGAGTCCCAGGATGCTTCACTGTGCATCTCACAGGAGCAGCTATGGCAGAAGGGTGCCCCGAGGAGACCTGCTGAGCCCTCCCTGCGCTCCCTATACTATTACCCAGACTCTGACTCCAGCAGCAGCAGCAGCTCTGAGGAGATGTTTCACGGCTGCCACCGGCCGTGCTGTGAGGTCTGCTTCCAGAGCCCCGGTGGCTCAGTGGGCAGCAGTAGCACAGATAACGACACAGAACCCAGCAGCTGCGGGGACCACTGGACAGAATGCCACAACGGGTCGCAGCTTGTGGTGAATTTTAAAGACGATCTGAAACCCACTTATGTGTGACTGAGAGCACCGCTGCCCCACAGGCAAGTGCCCTGCTGTCCCCAAAACACTGTGTGGTTTTGGCAAGCTAAGCCACACATTCTTCCAAGGGATGCATCTTGTTCTGGCAGCTGGGGGCTGGGAGTAAACCTTAACCCCAGCCTGGTCCGTGGTGAGTGCAGACAGTGTTTGGCTGGGACGTAGTTGGCAGCACTTGGAGTGGTTTTGTCCTGGCTACTCTGGGCAGCCGGCTGCACCCCACAGGTACCTGGCACGTCTGTCCGTCCCGGTGCCACCAATGGAAAGACTGGAGCTGGGTCTCACGTGGACAAGAACCCAAACTACGTCATTTCAGAGGGCCCTCCCTGCAGGAGATGTGTGGCTCACACCAGCAGGGAGCGGCACCGTGTCTCAGAAAGGTATGTGGCTTCTTGCCTCTGACAGACAGAGGGACTCCTGCTCTGAGGCTGCCAGAGCAGAGCCTGGAAATGGGAGACAGCCGGACACGAGCAGCACTTGCAGGCTTCCGCTCACCGAGGACATGCTGCTCCCTGGCAAAAGGAAGGACTTCAGGAGATGTCCAGGAGATTCTTGAGGAAGTTCTTTTTTGGTAGCATCTGCATAAGAAAAATAGAGCCCAAAGGTGACATCACTGGAGGTGACTTTTGTGTTTTGTGTAGCTCAGTCGCAGGGCCATAGGTGAGACTTGGGTCAGAGCTGAGGGGAAAGAAGCTACCAATCATAAAGAGGATATGAAAATGTTTTTCTGTTTGGATTCCCACCCACCCTTCACCCCACCCCCCGTTTTTCTGGGGCTTGTGCCCTTCTGTATGCCTTTGTATGGATGATGTAATCTGGAATGAGGTTTGCTTCAATTAACACGATCTCTATTGTCTTGGAAACACCAAGTAAATCCAGTGTGTCAGCTTTTGGGGGGAGAACGTCTGTGAAGACATTTCGGTGCACCACTGCCCCCATGGGAACAAGGTCAGGATGCTGAGGATCTCTGGAGAAAGGCTTCGTCAATGGGGCAGGTGACAGAGGATTCCCAAACCTGGTTTTGAACAACGGCACCTTAGCATTATCCATTGTGATGGTGAAATCTCTCACTCCTATATCACTTCATTGCTGTCATCTTAGTGAAATTCCTCACTCCTACATCCCCTTATCGGTGTCACCGTAGTGAAATTCCTCACTCCTGTGTCCTCTCTTCAGTGTCACCTTAGTGACAACACCAAGCTGGGAGGCTTGGCTGATCCAGCTGAAGGCTGTGCGGCCATCCAGAGAGACCTGGACAGACTGAGAGCTGGGCACAGAGGAACCAGATGAAGTTCAACAAGGACAAGTGCAGAGTCCTGCATCTGGGGAGGAATAACAAACTGCACCAGTGAGGTAATCTGCTGGAAAGCAGTCCTGTGGAGAGTGACTTGGGAATCCTGGTGGAGAACAAGTTATCCATGGCACAGCAATGTGCCCTTGTGGCCAAGAAGGCCAATGGCATCCTGGAGTGTATTAGGAAGAGTGTGTCCAGCAGATCAAGGGAGGTTCTCCTCCCCCTCTGCCCTGCTGAGACCTCATCTTGAATACTGTGTTCAGTTTTGGGCTCCCCAGTTTATGAGGGACAGGGATCAGCTGGAGGGGGTCATCATGAAGATGATTGGGAGACTGGAGAGTTGTCTGATAAGGAGAGGCTGAAAGACTTGGGACTTTTTAGTCTGCAGAAGAGATGACTTAGAGAGGATTTGATAAATGTTTATAAACACCTGAGGGCTGGCCAGGAGTGAGGAGACAAACTCTGCTCACTTGCTCCATGGGATAGGACAAGGAGCAATGGGTGTAAGCTGCAGCACAAGAGGTTCTGCCTCAACACAAGGGGGAACTTCTTTACTGTAAGGGTCCCAGAGCACTGGCACAGGCTCCCCAGAAAGGTTGTGGGGTCTCCTTCTCTGAAGACTTTCAAGGCCTGTCTGGATGTGTTCCTCTGTGATCTGTGCTAGATTGTGTGGTCATGCTCTAGCAGGGGGGTTGGACTCGATGCTCTCCTTGGGTCCCTTCCAACCCCTAACATCCTGTGAGCTTGTGAATTTCTCACTCCTTTATCCCCTCATCAGTGTCACCTGGTTTTTTTTTTCCCCCATCACCTCCATGTTTTTTCAAGCTTCCTCAATTTCTAAGGCAAATGAGCAAAACAACTAATCTTACAGAGAGCAATAATCCCATAGGCTCTCTTAACTTCTAAAATGGGAACACATCAGAGAGTAATCTTTTTTCCTTTATTTTTTTTGCCATTTTTGGCTAACAAAAGTCAGGTTCCTTCATTTTTAAATTAACAGCTGTCTGAGGGCTTAGGGCTCTGTCCTGGGTGAAATGCATTTACTGGGAGACTCCGACCTCTGTGGGCCAAGAGAAGCCCAGATGGGATGAAAATTTGGAAGGTGTCTGCCACAGTTTGAGTGTTACCTGCCCCCCCACCCCACCCCCCACTCTTATGAAATCACACAGACTAGACTCAGCTGAGCTGGAAATTAAGGAATGAAGCTATATCATAGAATCAACGAGGTTGGAAGAGACCTCCAAGATCATCCAGTCCAACCTAGCACTCAGCTCTATACAGTCAACTACACCATGGCACCAAGTGCCTCATTTAGTCCCCTCTTGAACACCTTCAGGGACAGCGACTCCACCACCTCCCTGGGCAGCCCATTCCAATGCCAATCACTCTCTCTGCCAACAACTTCCTCCTAACATCCAGCCTAGACCTCCCCTGGCACAACTTGAGACTGTGTCCCCTTGCTCTGTTGCTGGTTGCCTGGCAGAAGAGACCAACCCCCACCTGGCTACAGCCTCCTTTCAGGTAGCAATGAGGTCACCCCTGAGCCTCCTCTTCTCCAGGCTGAACACTCCCAGCTCCTTCAGCCTCTCCTCACAGGGCTGTGTTCCAGGCCCCTCACCAGCTTTGTTGCCCTTCTAACCATCATTGCCCTTCCACCATCTGTGCTGGAAACAGGTTTCTTGTTTCACATAGGATCATTTAACATAGGATCATTTTGTCCATCCTATGTTAACAGGGCGACAGCAGAGAATGCTTTCAAAGGAGATCTAAAGCCATAGAGTCACTTCTCTGCAAGGAGAGAGGTGCCTCCATCATACCTCCTTTGGGAGTGTCCCTCAAAAGCCAGTTCTCATCTGATGTCTACCTAGGACCCCGGAGCCTCCTCTTAGCACAATATGCAAGCAGGTATTTACAATATCTACAGCTATATACAAGTAAAAAAAGTAATACAGAAACACAACAGTCCTCCCAGAAACCGGAGTCCCCAGGACGGGCTCCCAACCACCCTTCCACTTCCTTTCCACTCCTCTACCTTATCCCAGACTTTGCCTTACATTCAAGATGAGTTTGGAAGATTGACCAGGTGAGTTAGAAAGCAGAAGGATTAGTTACACAGACAGCAGGTTAGGGAGAAAAGTGCAGGCAGCCAGAGACACACAGCAACTCTGATATCTATGTTTGTGTTGTTTTTATCCATCTCAGCAAGCCTATGAGTGCAGTAGCCATCATCACTGTTTCCTTTTCACAGCCTATCTTCTAATTCCTCTCACCAAAATATCCCAGCTAGGCTCAAACTAGCAGTGTCATGTGGTCCTAGCAGAGCAGAAGGCTGCCAGTGCAGGCTTTGGTGGTGTGTAGAGGTGATGAAGGTGGAGGTGTGTTGCAGCAGGGCGAGGGAGGGTTAGAAAAGCAAGCCACCATCCATGCATCACTTTGTTGTGGCCTTTGTTTGGTCACTTGGTCTGTCACATAATAACAGGCACAGACCAAAAGGGAAGCAGGAAAAGGAAAGGAGACCTGTGAGTTGGAATGGAAACAGATTTAATCACAAAATAATAACCCCCTCCTAATATTAATACTAATAAAAAGTGCACCAGAAACACAGAAACATTCAGGTTGGAAAAGACCCTCAGGATCACCAAGTCCAACCATTATCCCTACTCTACAAGGTTCACCCCTAAACCATATCCCCAAGCACCACATCCAGATGACTTTTAAACACTTTTAAAAAGGGTTAGTGACTCCATCACCCCCTTGGGTAGCCTATTTCCAATGTCTGACCACTCTGTGAAAAAAAAAAAATTCCTAATATCCGGCCTAAAGCCACCCAGTCATAGCTTGAGGCCATTCCCTATTGTTCATAGAATCATACTCTGCCCACATAGTAGTTGTAAGCTGTGCTTTCCCAGCAGTGAATGTTTAATACCTTCATCCATGGTGCAGACAGTGGGATTGAGTGCATTCTCAGCAAGTCTGCAGATGACACCAAGCTGAGTGGTGTCATCAACATGCCAGAGAGATAGGAAAAGCTGGAGAAGTGGGCCCAGGTGAACTTCATGAGGTTTAACAAGGCCAAGTGCAAGATCCTGCACCTGGGTTGGGACAATCTTTGTTATCAATCCAGGTGGGGCAATGAGATAATAGAGAGGAGCCATGTGGAAAAGGACTTGGGTCTGCTGGTGGAAGAAAAGCTGAATAGGAGCCAACAATGTGCACTTGCAGCCCAGAAGGCAATTGCATTCCGAGCTGCATGAGAAGAAGCATGGCCAGCAGGTTGAGAGAGATGATCCGGCCACTCTCCTCAGCTAAGACCTCACCTGGAGTGCTGTCCAGCTCTGGGGCCCTGAATACAAGGAGGACATGGACCTGATAGGGTCCAAAGGAGGACTACAAAGATGATCAGAGAGCTGGAGCTCCTCTCTTATGAAGACAGGCTGGAAAGAATAGGGGTTGTTTGGCCTGGAGAAAAGAAGACTCCAGGGAGACCTTACAGCACCTGAAGGGGGCCTATAGGAAGGCTGTTGAGGGACTGTTTACAAGGGCTTGTAGCACTAAGATGAAGGGGCAATGGTTTTCAACTAGAGCAGGGTAGTTTAGATGGAACATTAGGAGGAAGTTTGCTACTATGAGGGTGGTGGAACACTGGAACAGACTATGCAGGGAGGTGGTGGAAGCCCCATCCCTGGAGACATTCAAGTTAGGCTTGATGGGAATCAGAGCAACCTGATCTAGTTGGGGATGTCCCTGCTTACTGCAGGAGGTTTGTACCAGATGACCTCTAGAGGTCCCTTCCTATCAGTGCCTTCAGTGATTTCTCGACAGCGTTGGAGGTTGGATGTCAGTCACTGTGAACACAACAGCTCCATCAAAAGCATGACTGTGACAGCAAACAGGACAGTAGATCTTGGGAGAAGAATGTTGGGTGAGACACTGGAGGGATGGTGGCCATTGAGGAGACAAGATCATCCCGAACAAACTTTGTGATTTATAGGGAGTGTGATGTTTATGGGATGGAGTATGCCTGCTGACCAGCTTTGGTCTGGCCTTCACTTCTCCTGGCTTTAGGACTTGGGTAGCTCAGAAACTGCTGAAGACCTTGATCACCATAGCCACTAATGAAAAACAAAGTGTCTTACCAAGGACAGGGCTGGGTGCTAGGTTAGACTGGATGATCTTGGAGGTTTCTTCCAACCTGGTTGATACTATGATTCTATGAAATAGGTACTGCAGTCTTCTCCAAAAAAATGTAGGTTTCCTGAACAGAAAATTGATGCTATCTCAGCAAAACCAGGATGTCACCTGGACTTAGAGAAGAACTTTCCTCAGAGGGTGGCAGAGCACTGGAACAGGCTGCTCAGAGAAGTTATGGAGTCTCCTTCTCTGGAGACTTTAAAAACCCACCTGGACATGTTCCTGTGCAACCTGCTCTGGGAGAACCTGCTCTAGCAGCTCTCCAGAGGTCATTTCCAACTCATACAATTCTGTGATTGTGACTTGAGCACCTGCAAAAAAACCCAACAAACAGATTCTATCACCTGAACCCACCCTCTGCCAATGCAAAGCCACAGGGAGCTTATGCAGAGTTAGAAAGTACCTAACCCAGGAGAGCAGGAGCACCTTCTGATCAGGCAGTGGATGATGTCAGGGTTGGAAGGGACCACAAAGATCATCTAGTTCCAATCCCCCTGCCACAGGCAGGGACACTCTACCCTAGAGCAGGCTGTCCACAGCCTCATCCAGCCTGGCCTTAAACATCTCCAGGGATGGGGCCTCAACCCTGGGCAACCCATTCCAGGCTGTCATCACTCTCATGCTGAACAACTTCCTCCTCACATCCGCTATGAACCTCCCCACCTCCAGCTTTGCTCTGTTCCCCCTAGTCCTGTCACTCCTTCGGAGCCTAAAAAGTCCCTTCCCAGCTTTTTTTGTAGGCCTCCTTCAGATAGTGGAAGGCCACAAGAAGCCCTTTTGTTTAAAACCATTATTTATTCGACCATCCTGAAAGCATCCATGGTCATAGAATCATAGAATCAACCAGGTTGGAAGAGGCCTCCAAGATCAGCCAGTCCAACCTAGCACCCAGCCCTGTCCAATCAACTAGACCATGGCACTAAGTGCCTCAGCCAGGCTTTGCTTCAACACCTCCAGGGATGGTGACTCCACCACCTCCTTGGGCAGCCCATTCCAATGGCAAATCACTCTCTCTGGGAAGAACTTCCTCCTAACATCCAGCCTAGACCTCCCCCGGCACAACTCGAGGCTGTGTCCCCTTGTTCTGTTGCTGGTTGCCTGGCAGAAGAGACCAACCCCCACCTGGCTACAGCCTCCCTTCAGGTAGTTGTAGACAGCAGTGAGGTTACCCCTGAGCCTCCTCTTCTCCAGGCTAAAAAGGTGTGTGAAGCTGGAGTGATAGCAAAGAGAGTCCTGGTAGGGGCCTCTTGCTGTCCTCTCCTGGGCAGGTTCCGACTCTTGCCCCATCTCTGCCCAGCCCCGGGGCTGGTGAAAAGCAATCTGCAGTTTTGCAGTGCTTGCAGCAGGGGCTGCTGCTGCCACATCGGGTGCAGCAAGCAAACCTCCAAGTGTCCCCACTTAAAGCCATCCCATAGCATCCCCATGCTGGGACAAGGTATGGGACAGCGAGGCTGCTGAGATGCTTTAGAGACTCTATAAAACATGGCCACTTTTTCATAACTGGGGCTGACTTGTCCCCATCCTCAAGCATGTTTAGAGTAGCACTGCTCTGGAACTAGGAAATGCCACAGCATGGCCATAGGAAATGATCAACCATGAAGCCACCTGGAAGCAGCTGATATAAAAATTAACATCTGGTAACAAATGCAGAAAATCCCTCCAGAGGACTTTGACTCTATGGTTTGTTTGGAAACTCATACCTGGAATTTGGAGCCGTTTCTTTTCTGTCTGAACGCTGCATGTCATGTGGATGCACCACCTAAGGTGGCCAGACGCATCTTGGCTTATATCAAAAATATCGTGGCCAGCAGGGCAAGGGAAGTGATTGTTAGGACAAGGAGCAATGGGTGTAAGTTGCAGCATAAGAGGTTCTGCTTCAACACAAGGGGGAACTTCTTTACTGTAAGGGTTACAGAGCACTGGCACAGGCTCCCCAGAGAGGTTGTGGGGTCTTCTTTTATGGAGACTTTCAAGGCCTGTCTGGATGTGTTCCTCTGTGATCTGTGCTATATAGTATTGTCCTGCTGTGACAGGGGGGTCGGACTCGATGATCTCCCGGGGTCCCTTCCAACCCCTAACATCCTGTGAGCCTGTGATCCCTCTGTATTCAACAATGGTGAGGCCACACTTTGAGTGCTGGCATCTCACAACACGAAAGACACTGAGGTGCTGGAGTAAGTCCAAAGAAAGGCAGTGAAGCTGGTGAAGGGTCTAGAGCACAAGTCCCGTCAGGAGTGGCTACAGGGCTGTTCAGCCTGGAGAAGAGGAGACTGAGGGAGACCTTCTCACATTCTACAGCTGGACAGACGTGTCCAGAGAAGGGCGATGAAGCTGGTGACAGGCCTGGAGCACAGCCCTGTGAAGAGAGGCTGAGGGAGCTGGGGGTGTGCAGCCTGCAGAAGAGGAGGCTCAGGGCAGACCTCATTGCTGTCTACAACTACCTGAAGGGAGGCTGTAGCCAGGTGGGTGTTGGTCTCTTCTGCCAGGCAACCAGCAACAGAACAAGGGGACACAGTCTCAAGTTGTGCCGGCGGAGGTCTAGGCTGGATGTTAGGAGGAAGTTCCTTCCAGAGAGAGTGATTGTCATTGGAATGGGCTGCCCAGGGAGGTGGTGGAGTCGCCATCCCTGGAGGTGTTGAAGCAAAGCCTGGCTGAGGCACTTAGTGCCATGGTCTAGTTGATTGGCCGGGGCTGGCTGATCTTGGAGGTCTCTTCCTACTTGGCTGATTCTATGATTCTATGAGCTCCCTGAAAGGAGGTTGTAGCGAGGTAGAGATTGGTGTATTCTCTTTAGTAACAAGCAATAGGACAACAGCAAATGGCCTCTTATAGCACCAGGGAAGGTTTAGATTAATTATTAGAAGACTTTTTTTTATCAAGAGAATTGTCAAGCATTGGAACCAGCTGCCCAGGAAAGTGGTGGAGGCACCATCCTTGGAGGTATTTAGAAGATGTGGTGCTTAGAGACATGTTTTAGTGCTGGATTTGGTAGTGTTGGACTTAATGGCTTTAAAGGTCTTTTCCAGCCTAAACGATTCTGTGATTCTACATCCTACATGCACATAGGCTGATGCATTTGATACTTGCATGTGCATGCAAGCACTTACTGATGCTTTTGACGACTCCAGACTCTGCTTTTTCCTTGCTTCTATGAAGAAATACACACTTGAGTGAGGTGGGGAGGTGTCAAAGCAGCACATATGGATTGAGCTACCTGCATATGAGGACAGAGTGAGATGGCAGGCTGCCTTTCACTGTCATTTGTATTATGGGAACTTTGCATTGGGGAGTTGTACCTGGGCAAGCAGAGAAACCTTCATGCTGCTTAATGTTAGGCACTGAATTGAGTGTTTGGTTTCCCTACACCTCTTTGTCTTTCCCCCATTAAACCATTCAAAGAGGCCAATGGGATGAGATTTAACAAGGCCAACTGCAGGGTTCTGCAGTTTGGCCACAACAACCCCAAGCAGCACTACAGGCTGGGGACAGAGTGGCTGGAGAGCAGCCAGGCAGAAAGGGACCTGAGGGTGCTGGTAGAGAGTAGCTGAAGATGAGGCAGCAGAGTGCCCAGGTAGGCAGCAGAGCCAATGGCATCCTGGCCTGGATCAGGAACAGTGTGGCCAGTAGGACAAGGGAGGTTATTTTTCCCTTGTAAATAAAAAAAATATATGAGGCACTTTGTGACATGGTCTAATTGAATAGATACGGCTGGGTGATGGGTTAGACTGGATGATCTTGGAGGTTTCTTCCAACCTGGTTGATTCTATGAAAGCATCTTCATTAGAGCTCTGCCCTGAATCCAAGGTTTCTGAGCAGCTGTAGGTGCAGCAGCATGTTTTGTGAATCATCACATTTTGATTTGGAAGACTTTTAAGATCATTGAGTCCAACCATGTCCCTCAGCACCACATCTCTGCCTCTTTGAAACACCTCCAGGGATATGGGATTCAACGTCCTCCCTGGGAAACCTGTTCCAGTGAAGAAGTTTATTCTCCTATTGAACCTAAACCTTCCATGGTGCAACTTTCTCACTGGCACTGGACGAAAGCAATGAT
>WAAF01017748.1:0-16698 GCA_013400475.1 Tricholaema leucomelas
TCCCTGCCTGTGGCAGGGGGTTGGAACTGCTTGTGCTTTGAGAGCCCTTCCAACCTAAAGCATTCTATCATTCTAAGATTATTACTGCTTACCTCAAACTCTGGAGAAAAAGTGAACATAAAGGTCTCCCCAGTGCCATAAAAGCCATCACTCACTTTAAATGGTTCAGATGCCAGCGCACCAAAAACCTGTATGCACAAAGATTCAAGAGAAAATACTTAAGATAAACTACTTCTAGGGAATCTGTGATGACAGTCACTGACACACAAACCAGGCATAAACATTACCAGGTTTGACATTCAGTATAGGCTAAGCACAGTTGAGTGCACTGATGGAGATAGTGTGATCAGGAAAAAAAGGCTAGGAAGATTCTCTCAGTAAAAAATGATCACACACACATGAAATATTAAGTGGTAAAAAGCAAACTTAGAAAATCTTCCAGATCCAAAGGTTTTACTTCTTCATATGTAGCTCCTCCTCCACTTCAGATAAGCTATGTGCAGCATGTTCCTCACAACAACTGCTACTTACCATGTAGTTAACTCATGCTAATCCAACTAACTGATAAGCATTGGTTACTCTGCACTACAGAGTCAGGACTTTAAGCATTTTTTGGTTAGTAGAAGTATTTGCACTGCTCAGGAATAAGAACATTAGAACAAGTAATGAAGCAGTGATTATGTGGTTTTTTAAATGTTTGAAGTAGTTTAAAATTTGTCAGGAAGAGAACTAGAAAACCACCCCTGTATAATTACACAACTGCATTTGGTTATTTCAGTGTCACAAACCCAATTACCTTCAATCCTGACTTCATGCATGTTTTCTGCAGCAACACAACTTCAAGGCAGTATTTAATTTTCACCTGGTTTTTACTACCCGTTCCACTTAATTGAACTCTTAAAGATGAAAGAGTCCGAAAGAACATACAACTGCTGTAGTCTATTGAGTCTGCTGCTGGCGTTCTGCACATCACAGAAATATGCAGGTTGGCAAAGCCCCTCAGGATCACCAAGGCCAACCTAGAACCCTGCTCTACAAGATTCACCTTAAATCATAGCCCTCAGCACCACATCCAAACCACCCTTAAACACATCCAGGCTGGGTGACTTCACCACTCCCCGGGCAGCTCATTCCAGTCCCTGACCACTGTCTCCATGAAATTTTTTTTCCTAATGTCCAATCTAAACCTCTCCAGCTTCAGCTTCCCCCTCGTTCTGTCTCCAGTTACCTGTGAGAAGAGCCCAGCAGCAGCCTCTCCACAATGTCTGCTAGTTTGAGCCTAGCTGGGATATTTTAGAATTAGATTATAGGCTGTGAAAAGGAAACAATGGTGATGTCTACTTCATTCATAGGCTCGCTGAGATGTACAGAAACAACAACACAAACTCAGATAACAGAGTTGCACTCTGGCTGCCTGCACTTCTCTCTCTAACCTGCTGTCTGTGTAACTAATCCATCTGCTTCCTAGCCCCTCCTGGGGACTCCGGTTTCTGGGAGGGCTGTTTTGTGTTTCTGTATGACACTTAACTTGTATATTTCTGTATATGGCTGTATATATTGTAAATACCTGCTTGTATATTGTGCTAAGCTGTAAATATAAAGCTCTATTCTAATTTCCAGCTCAGCTGAGTCTAGTCTGGGTGATTTCATAAGAGTACAGAGGCGAGGAACACACAAACAGTCACAATGTCCCTTCAGGTAGCTGTAGAGAGATTTCTGAACTAGACAGCTTGAGACACACAATTTTCTGTCTCATGAGGAACTGGAGTGTCAGCTACTCCTTTACACTCCTCAGACACTTATCCTGACTGGTCCTGTACCTTCAGATAAACCTTTTCCTACCTGTCCATCACTGTCCTTGATAACCAACAGCACAGGTGTGTCTAATCCTAGCATAGTTCGGTACAAGGTCTTCAAGCTCATGCCATGCTTTGCAGTACTGTAGACAAGAGTCCATGGGTATCCGATGGTCCGTGGTGGAAGAGATTTTGTGAGCTGTTAAAATGATAACAACAATTCTCTTACTTATTTGTACTGTTTTAAGGAACATATTACATATAAAATGAAAACTGTTATGTTCTTTTGAACTACTACTCAGTGGCTTTAAAAACCAGTTTAAAACTTCAGACCAATGCTGAAGATTCATGAGTGTATCCTGCAGTCAGCAAAAACCCTTGGAGCTTGATTATCTTTAATCACAGAATACATCCTCAAACATTATCCAGTCCAACCCTCAACTCAGGGGCTGGTCTCTTCTCCCAGGCCAGCAGCAACAGAACAAGAGGACACAGTCTCAAGTTGTGCCAGAGCAGGTCTAGGTTGGATGTTAGGAAGAAGTTCTTGACAGAGAGAGTGACTGGCATTGGAATGGGCTGCCCAGGGAGGTGGTAGAGTTGCCATCCCTGGAGGTGTTCAAGAAGAGACTGGATGAGGCACTTAGTGCCATGGCCTAGTTGATTGTCTTGGGCTGGGTGCTAGGTTGGACTGGCTGAGCTTGGAGGTCTCTTCCAACCTGGTTAATTCTGATTTTCTATCCCTGTGCTCTCAAGCAGGATTCTTCTCCTAGCTCTAGCAGTGACCTGCAGGAGAAGAATGATTTACTATCTTAAGAACATGTGTTCTGTAGTTGTCTAAAAGGTTTATCTCATGAGAGTAAACCCACGCACTTATTCTTGCATATGACATTCCAGTACTGGGCAAATAGGTCACTTCAGTCAACAGGTAAGAAGGTGAAGGGTGAAAGATGCTTGCTCTCCTGTTCCTGTGCTTTTGAACACAATCAAGCTTGATCCAAACCTTCAGTAAACATATTTAATGTGGTGATCTTGGACTAGACAGTAGGAACTGCAGTGAAAGCCAAGCTGTTTTCAAGGAAGAAATAAGGACAAACCTCACAGCCTAGCACTGTTGTGGAGTACTGAAAGTTAGGAGAAATCAACCACAACATTTTAAGATATGAATGGTGTTGTGCTTAGGCATTTTATGCCATATAAAGTCTCCCTATACTGGTGTGTTTCACACTGTTCTGAACATCTGTGATACATCTATATACAATATTAAAAATAACTGCAAATTCAGAATTACAGAACTAACCTCTAGGATCATCCAGTCCAACCTATCACCTAACCCTTCTAATTAACTAAATCGTGGCTCTAAGTGCCTCATCCAGCCTCCTCTTAAACACCTCCAGGAATGGTGACTCCAGCACTACCCTGGGCAGCCCATTCCAATGCAAATCACTCTTGCTGTGAAGAATTTCTTCCTAATGTACAGCCTAAACCTGCCCTTGTGCAGCTTGAGTCTGTGTCCTGTTGTTCTGTCAGTGGATGCCTGGGAGAAGAGACCAACCCCACCGGACTACAGTCAGTTGTAGACATCAATGAGGTCTGCCCTGGGCTCATACCTTTTCAATTTGATCTGGCTGTAATAATTCACTAGGATCACTAAGGTTTGGCCGGAATGCTTCAGGCTCCAGGTCTGGTTTGGTATTTGTTGCCTGTTTTGAACTGACGTCTTCTTTTGTTGTTATCTACAAAAAGAACAAGAGGAAAATAAATATTCACAATTCTATCAGCAGGGAAGATAGGCTTTGCAGGTTTAGATATCATGCAGTTACTGATTTACAGTTACAAGACTCCTTCATGTACCAAGAAGTCCAGTAGATTTGATCTGCTCAAGAACTTCACTGCTTCCTGTAGCAAGTTGGCACTCAACTAGATACTAGCAATAAATGATACAGACATCTACTCCTAAGAAAGCTGTTTTCATACTAAAGAAAGCCCTCACACACAGCTGAAGGACTTCAAATGCTTTTAAGAGGTCAGCTTACACAGTGCTTGCATTTTAATACTAACACAGCATTTACAGAAAGTGTAATTAAAAAAACCTCGGTCAGAAAATGAAATAGAACTTCAACAGAACAGTTCTCAGTAGCCTGAGTACTTGTGGGAATCCAAGAAGGAAGAGCTGAGAGAGAGCAGGGAAGAGGAAGCAGCAGTAGTACTCCTGCTGCACAGTGACCCTTGGGAGCTTGGCAAAGATGCACTACGCATGAAGTTCCTGTCAGAGTTGAAAATAACTGCTTCATATATCTAACTCCATTGAACTGTTGGAGATCACCATTTAGAGGAGGCAGCAGAAGGCCACAAACCTGCTCATCAGATATTGTAGCTCTTGACAGCTTATTGCAGACTACACTCACTTTCAAACTCAAGTGTCATAGGTTGACAGCTGGACTAGCTGAGACCCAAACGGGTTTCCTTCTGTAAATCTTGCTGCAGTAATAGCTAAATCTTGCTATGAGGATAGTGAAATTTGACAGAGGAGGAGGACAAAGTGAAAGAAAGTAGTAACTTAAGCCACTGCAGTAAGAGTTACTGAAATGTTGAGAGACTTACAGAAAAAAAAAGTCCTAGTGATGAACATGTCTGAATAATTTATCAGCCTGAATGAAGTTTCACTGCAAGTCAGACTGTCCAAAGTACTGAAAGCCTTTATCTGGAGAATTTCAAGGACACACTTACCAAAACCATCTGACAACTCCAGAATAATCATCAGTTTGCCACATACCTCTTACTTTAAACATCACAGGACACAACTATGGTATTTCACATACCACCAGGATAAACTTTGCTGAGCTTTTGCGAAGAGCAAGAGAAAGCCAAATCAGAGAGAACTCTGAACTACAGGCAAGATTGAACAGTCACCTCTGAGCCAAAAAAAAGCAAATAAATACAAATTATAGCCCTTTCCTCTCCCTCAAAGGCTGTGGAAAGAGGTACTATCACAAACTCCTGTCATAAAGTCAAAGTACATTTGTGTAACAACTTAATGACAGTAATTCTGAAGGTGTGCTTAATGAAAGTATCATGCAAGCAAAAAGGTCAAGCCTTCATTTTTTCAGCAGAAGGTAACAAGAACTTCCAATGTAAACTATGCACTGATTTCCATATTACAACAACAAGAAGTCTATGTATTTCCCTGTAGAGCTTCATGTATGGGTTTAAGCTGGAAGAGGGGAGATTTAGGCTGGATATTAGGAGGAAGTTCTTTACAGTGAGGGTGGTAAGGCACTGGCACAGGTTGCCCAGGGAGGTTGTGGATGCTTCCTCCCTGGAGGCGTTTAAAGCCAGGATGGATGAGGCCTTGAGCAGCCTGCTCTAGTGGGAGGTGTCCCTGCCTATGGCAGGAGGTTGGAGCTGGATGATCCTTGAGGTCCCTTCCAACCTAAACCATTCTATGATTCTATATACAAAGTATGACCTACAGACTGCACCACAAAGTGCTAGCCATGATTTGGTCATCTCTCTTCCCCCTTCAATGCCTTTCATCCATTACAGTCACTGACTGCTCACTCAAGCCAACAGCAGAATGCCTTCTGCCTTTCTTTAGTACAGATTAAAGTGCACCATGTAAAGCATGACTCATTTGGGTTGAAGTGGTGTGTGGGGGGCAGAGGTTGGTGGTTTGCTTGTTTGATTTTTTTTTTAGTTTTTGACAGAGCAGACAGACCTGTAGCCAGATTCCAGGGGCTTCCAGAGTTAGCAACTGCCACAAAGTCTACACCACAAACACTTAAATGGCCTCAGTACAGGGAGTTCATAGGCATCGCATCAGATTCCATTCAGCCTCAACCTTGAGGTTGGGCATTACAGGTAAAAAGTATTTGGAAAGAGTTCTTGCACTTCCAAGGATTCTCCACTACTTGCAGCTTCCAAGTGGGAATGAATTTTGTTCTGCTAAATTTCTGACCTTCCCATAAAAGTAGGGCTTTTAGGTTTATGCTCAGGATTGATTATGTAACTTAAAGTAATTTTAGCAGAGGTAATTACTGAGTATTAAATAAATGGAAATCAAAGAGGCAAGAAAATATCATCTTATGTGTAATTATAGGTGAAAAAAGCAAGAGCCAAGTCAGAAACAGGAACTGAAACTTTTTTACAGTTTCAGCAGCCAATTATTACAGGGAAACAAATCTCAATACCTTTAAGGTGTTCTGAGTTCCATCACCCAAGTTATGTATGATGTAGCTAACTATGTAATTGTCAAAGAACTAAGAAACACCTAAAGAGAATGCAAATGTAAAAGTCCACATCAATAGAGCTTGAAAAATCCAAACTGAGATACTGCTTTCAAAGTTGTGGGTTTGGAAGAGACAGTTCCATTACCAGGTCCACGTGCATAATCTTTGCTGTGTTGAGCTTCCTCAGTTACCTGCTTAAATAGTAGGGAAAAATACTTACCTATTCCACAGAAGTTGTGAAGCTTCATACTTGCCAAGTACTGAGAGATTCTTGAGGAGAGATTCCTATGCAAAATTAAACACCCATACAGCAAGTGTTTGGATTCTTCACTTGATTTGCATTCTTTTTAGGAAAGCTTCTATCTAACACAACACACCAGGCTAAAGTGGAAGTAAAAACACATCACTCCAAGTCAAGCAGTACTGAGAGTAAGCTTTCAAATTCTGTCAGAAAATTCCTGTTTGATAAAGTTGGAAGCAAATCATTCCATCGTACAATTACTGAGCATGGCACAGGTAAATACATCCAAAACAAAGGAATTTTCTGCTGGATCCTTGTAGTGCTGTAGACAAGACAAACCCACTGAACGTGGGACTTGCCCTGATTAAAGACACTACAAAGAAAGATGGTTTAGTATCTTGAGATGGGGTTTAAACTACTGAAGAGGGCACCTGGAGACGTCTGCAGAGAGTGCGCAGTTCTTCGCTATTTAGAGCATCGATCCTGCGGTGATACTCAGCCACTGACACTACCTGAATATGGAGACAGGAAGACAATAATTCCACTGACAGTTGAAGAAAAGTAAAAAAGGTAAGAAAGAAAAAATGGAGGAGAGTAATGAAGGGAAAATGTGCCATGATCAACAAACAAGAAGTGCTAAGAGATATCTGTTTCCGCACAGACGATGCACATGTGGTGACTTTAGACACATGAGTAGACACAGCAAAACCACAAATTAACACTAATGGCATGAGCAGTCAGAGAGTTCTCACTGCTTTAGGATGAATACAGAACTGATATAGGAGCGCATAAAGTTACCAGTATCAGGATGCTAAATTAGAAGTCAATCTGAGTTGTGCGCCTCAACTCAAGCTCTTCAGCCTTAAGTCTTCTCAAACACTCTTTACGTTCAGATTAATGAATCCTGTGAACCTGGTTTGCTTTCCTGGATTAAGACTAGGAGCAAACCTCAGGCTTCTCAAGTAGGTTGTGACTCTATCTGGCAGTGGAGTACAGTTAATGACAAGGTAGCAGAACTGAAGTTTAATAACGCCCCAATACCACCTCACAATATCTTTATCTTGGGTTTTCTATTCACCTCCAAAGCTTCAGGAGTTGCTCATCTGTCAACACATTCACTCCAAATGGCACCTGCGCTTTGGCAGGAGGTGTACAGCCAGAAAGCCTTTAGTCAGAAAGCTCTAAAACATGCTGCTCTGCTGCAAGAAGCTGGCTAAAGGACTACAACAGTCACTTGGATGTAACTACAGCAAACGATGTGATTTTGAGAATGACTCAAAATCATCATTTGTATGAAAGCATCTTAGAATAGCTGGTGGAGAGATTAAATGGATGTCCCATGTAGTAAAGTGTATTAAAAACTTCTAGAGCCTACCCCAGTGCAAAGGAGATAACCACAAGTCCAGCAGCTCCCCATCTACCTGCCCCTACTACAAGGAGTTTGGCCAGATACTCGCCACTGTCCTGAGTACAGAGCCCACAGTCATGCATGACTGGCTCTTGAACAGCGATGGTTCACTTTACCCCATGCAACTGCAAGGCAAGGAAAAAGGAATACTTGTGACATCCAGTTTGATTACTGAATAATCAGTAATTAGTAGCACTCAATTTATTTCCACCATTTTTTTTACTGTTTTCTTAATAAACACCAAGAAAATTGTTGCAAATTGTAGTGAGTTGTGCATTCTAAGAGTCAAACAGAGATATGCAAATGTTTAACAGACTTCCACTCAAGCATTAAGTGGTAGTGTATCTTTACCCTTTTATTTGCTATGGTAATTCACTGCAAATTACAAACTTCACACCAGCACCTCCTGAATGTAATCCTAAAAGGCTACAACGTGAGGACTCTTCAGCCTTGTTGCTTCTAAGTTCAGTCTCAGTGGTTAACTTACAAGGGGTCATAAGATGTGTGGTGACTTAAGGAGATTCTTACAAAAGAACCCCAAACCCACCACACAAAAAACACCAAACCCACCAAACCAAAACCCCCTTCATCTCAGCATCCCTGACACCATTATAGATTTGCTGTTTCATGTACTGGCATGTAGATAATTTTATAGACAATGCCACTTTGCCTTTGAACTGCTGAACCCACACTATCACCATCCTGCACTTGGGAACTGCCAACCTTTTCACTCAGCTATCACAGAATGCTAGGGGTTGGAAGAGATCTCAAGGGACCTCTAGAGATCAAGTCCAACCCTCCCCCCACCATCCCACCCAAGCAGGATCACCTAGGGCAGACTGCACAGGGATGTATCCAAGTAGGTTTTGAATATCCCCAGAGAAAGAGACTCCACAACCTCTCTTGGCAGCCTGTTCTGCACTCTGTCACCCTCACCATACAGAAGTGTCTCCTTGTGTTGAGGTGGAACCTCCTGTGTTGCAGCTTGTACCTGTTGTTTCTTGTCCTATCACTGGGCACCAAAACCAGACTGGCACCTTCATCTTGACACCAACCCCTTCAGATATTTACAGACTTTGGTAAGACGCCCTCTCAGCTTTCTCCAGACAAACAGCGCCAGCTCTCTCAGTCTTTCTTCACAGGAGAGATGTCCAAGTCACTCTCATAGCTCTCCGTTGGACTCTCTCCAGCAGATCCCCCTCTCTTGAACTGCGGAGCCCCAGACTGGACACAATATTCCAGACGTGGTCTCCACAGGGCATGAACATGGACAAGTCCTTAACCAAGTCCTTAAGGCACAGAACAAGGCTTTCCAAATTCCAATACAATGCAGAAATTGCCAGGTTGCCCCAAATCGTGGAGAATCCAAGTATTGCGCCCAGGATTCAAGCCCACACGAGTTTGCTATGCGCTTTCATTAACTGCACTCTCTTCACTATGCCATCTCAGCACCCAGCTTACTTGATGCACAAAGCTACCTTCTGAGGAGCAGGAGCCATTCCTTAAGGACCTTCTGTTCCCTCTCCAGTTATTTTCTGCTTCAAAAAAGATTTCAAGAGAAGAAAATAACTAAATCTCTTATGGTTAATCTGAGCACTGGTTAGTGTGCTTCAGGGCAAAACCGATTCTGCTTAGAGACTTGGAATGGTTGATCATAAGGCAGTTCAATTTAAGGTAGCATAGGGTATGTCCTTGGAGATCTAGTATTACCTGCTCCACTCATACAGAACTTTTGTGTCCTTCAACAATACACATGAAGCCATTTACAACTGCTTGAATGCCCATGAAGGACAGAGTGCCACGCAGATGGTGAAATAGCAGCCCTTTCAGTCAGTGGTCACATCAATCTGCTACACGTGGCTGTGACCATGAAAGCTGCTCAGCCTGTGAGGCCAGCTTAACAAAGCCAGGAGTGATCACCCCACAAAGCATGTAGCTAATAGGGTTGTGTAACTGCTGCCCTCAAACCAAAAAGCCAAACTTTCACTTCACAAGTGTCACCTTGGAGAAAGGGAGGGTCTTATCAGAGCTGAACTCTGCTTCTGAAAGATAACAACGGGGAAAACCTAATGGTCTAAGCAGTTCTCCTAATCATAAAGGGTGTAGAAAACATCTGCTCAACTGTGAATATGAAATAAACTCCAGTGTTTGGAAAGAGAAGGAAAGCTGAACAATTTATACTCTGAGTTTCAATGCACCTGTGTAATGCCAGGTGAACAGCAAGCTTCATGAAAGCTTGACAGCCAAAAAAAGTTGAAACTTTCAAGTTCTAAGATATTTAATTGAAAAAAAAAATGTCAAATGTCATTTTATCAGGCCCTTTACACAGCTACTCCAAAACACCAGTCCATCTCCAACTCATCTGTAAATGGGGAAGAGGAAGAAAGGATCAAAGCCTTTCTAAAGGCTGTAAATACACCTTGTATAAATTCACCTTATAGTTTCCAATGAAAATACAAAGTAAATTTATGAGTTGGATGCTGTTATGAGTATTTTAGGAGAAAACACAAGCTTTGTTTTTCAGACAAATTTAGTTTCCTCCCAAACCATTAGACACTGCTTGACAAAACAACACTGAAGCAGCAGTCTTGTGTACCATATGCATTATTACTCAGGACATAGTGACTTTAATGCATTAATCCAGGGGCATGACTGCATCAGCAAACCACAAGGTAACATTTGGGGAAAAAAAAAACCACCCAGAAAACTAGAAGCAACTGAATTTGATTAATCTTTAGTGAGTGTGGCTGCAAAGTTAACCATTTTCTGTGCTGTGGGGTTTTCAGACAACTCAGCTCCCAGTCGCTCCACTGGTGGCCAGGAAGGGATGGTACAAGAAGCAGCCGTTTTAAGCAGGTGGACTGGAGAACCACAACAGTGCCCTGAATGGACTTCACTAACTTTAAATCTGCTTCTGCACAGCAAGGTGTTTACCAGAGAATAGGCCTGCCAGCAACTTTCTCCCTCTGATTGGTACGGGCCCTACATCTTTGCAGGATGGGCACTTATCTGCCTCAAAGAGCCCTAAGCCCAAAGCAACCCTACCAATTAGCAAATACTGAAGAGAAATTTAGGTATCTGCAATAATCAGAGTTAATAAATGAACTTCAGAAGAAAGCAACCTAAACCTGCAGTACACAGTGCTGCACTGAGTCACAGAATCAGAGAATGGTTTAGGTTGGAAGGGACCTCAAAGCTCATGCAGTTCCAACCCCCTGCCATAGGCAGGGACACCTCCCACTAGAACAGGTCGCTCAAGGCCTCATTCAACCTGGCCTTGAACATGTCCAGGGAGGGAGCAGCCACAATCTCCCTGGGCAACCTGTGCCAGTGTCTCATTACCCTCACTTGAAAGAATTTCTTCCTAACACCTGGTTTAAATCTCCCCTCTGCCAGTTTAAACCCATTACTCCTTGTTCTGTCATTATAAGACCTTGTCAATACTCCTTTCTCAGCCTTCCTGTAGCCCCCTTCAGATACTGGAAGGCCACTGTAAAGTCTGGTCAAAGCCTTCTCTTCTCCAGGCTGAAGAGAACTCTCACAGCCTGTCGTCATAGCAGATCTGCTGCAGCCCTCTGAGCATCTTTGTGGCCCTCCTCTGAACTCACTCTAACAGTTCCATGTCCTTCTTGTGTTGGGGGCTCCAGAAACCTTTGTGATATTTTCAAGATATGAGAAATTATTACTAATTTAAGAGATGTGATAATGCCAGCAAAAGAACCAAGTTTAACACGGGGAAACATTAAACAAAGTTTAGGATGTTTGTGCAAAGGACTAGGAAGAACATTTCTGTAGACTATTGAAAGAGAGAGGCATGTCAGGTAACTTGATTCCTTTTGTCCAAAGTGAAAAAGAGAAGGATGATCTATAGCAGCATTACCGATAAAACCCAGCCCTCTTGCAAAACAATTTAAGGAAGTTTCAGCACTGGCAAGCAGAGAAACCAAAGGTTCAGCTGGTGCAACCACACCTGGTGCCCGACCTTCAGCTGCAGTTCTGACAGTCTCATGCACAGACTCTCTCAGGTATGACAAGGAAGTGCTATAACTGCTTAAAAGTAGTAACTGAATCACAACCTAGCACAGAAATGTTTGTCCCTTATTTAATCCAAAAAAGGGCCACTTAAGGATCAACTTGAGACTGCACAGACCATTAAATATATAGAGGAAAAAATACACATAAGGCTCTATGGCTCAAGTTGTTTAATTTACAATCAACCTTTTGAAATGCTCATCTGCCACCGTGTATTGACTGCATCTGCAGTGAGAGCTGAGAATTCACAATTATTAAAAAGGCAAGCAATACAATGCCTAACAATTAAGCAGAAGATCTAATCATGGTGTGATGCATAAACCCTGTATTTACTTACAAGAGTGGCTACGACAATTATCTGTCATTAAGAAGCCCTAAGCTTAGTGATCAGTGTCAGAAAGTACTGGATTGCACTCTGCTTTATTTTTAAAGGCACTCAGATCACAAGTTCACTCTATTCCTCTAAAACCAAAACAGTTTAGAAACTTGACCTTAACAAGATTATTGCATTGATGCAACCTTGTAGTTCTGACATGCACAGGGATGAAGTACTAAATTCTGACCTTACACATGTAAGCCTTTCTTATTCCATCTCTGTAATAGCTGAAGGACAGATATTGGCTAGAAAAGACTAGATAAGGCACTTAACTAGACCATGGCACTGACTGGCTAGGGCTGGGTGCTAGGTGGGGCTGGATGATCTTGGAGGTCTCTTCCAACCTGGTTGATTCTACAATTCTACATTTAACCAACAAATTATGAGCCTCAGAAGCTGTGCAAGTCTCAAATCGACCTATTAAAACCAGCATTGCTGGAATTTCCTCTACATAATATCATAAAAGCCAAAGTAAGTTCTCACTGATTTTGTTCCCCTTTAGCTATGCTGCCCATCAGAGCTCTTCAAAGCATTCCTACAAGCCTTGCCAAAAAGGGCAATCCACCTTTTGTTCTCTTGCACTGTCCACTGACTTTTGTCTGAAGTTCTTTGACAGGAAGAATGGGTGCCTGCATTTCTGACATTCTAGAAAGGCAACTGCCATCTCTTGTGCTGCTGCACAGCAGACACAATAAATGCCAAAGGGATTTACTGGAAAAGAGATGGAAGCCAACACGATTGGCTTTTGGAAGGGGGAGCATAAAGCATTGATTATTCACCACAATTTTCATCTCTTACTCTGAAGAATCATAGAATGGTTTAGGTTGGAAGGGACCTCAAAGATCATCTAGCTCCAACCCCCTGCCATGGGCAGGGACACCTCAACTAGAGCAGGTTGCTCAAAGCCTCATCCATAGAATGGTTTAGGTTGGAATGAACCTCAAAGATCAAAGAAGTTAGGAACCTTTACCAATGCTCAGCCCAAATTTACTCCACCAGCACAAAAGTAACAAAGGCCTTCCAGGTAAACAATCCAGGACAAGTCAGCTGCTTCAAGCAAGCATTGTGGCTTTATTTTAGCGCTCTGTTTGGTCTAGCAGTTATGTTAGTTCATGTCAGATGGGTTCTCATCTAAAATTTGAGAACCACTAAATGAAACATTTAGTCAGAAATCTGTGTTTCAAATGTGCCACCAGACTTGAAAACACTTTCCACCATGTCTTGTGTAACACAGACTTAATGGCACCAACACTCGCAGTCTCACAGTATCACCAAGGTTGGAAGAGACCTCATAGATCATCAAATCCAAGCTGTTACCACAGAGCTCAAGGCTAGACCATGGCACCAAGTGCCACGTCCAATTCTGCCTTGAACAGCTCCAGGGACGGCGACTCNCCCTCCCTTTTTTATGCATCTTAGCTCATCCACTGACAGGAATAAAAAACACCCAACACACATAAAAACCTTAACTTCACTCCAAGAACAAACAATGTCTTGTTAACATAGCAACACTTAAAAATACTCCCATTTTCTGATTTGCCCTGGTGGATACATTAAAATAACCTGATCTCTACGTCTCTCACAGCAAAGAAG
The DNA here is from genome assembly GCA_013400475.1 of Tricholaema leucomelas. Classification (NCBI taxonomy): domain Eukaryota; kingdom Metazoa; phylum Chordata; class Aves; order Piciformes; family Lybiidae; genus Tricholaema lacrymosa; species Tricholaema leucomelas. Next base: position 13,673 of record WAAF01017748.1, read on the forward strand.
ATTCTCATAGGGATTATTTTCCAGTTCAACTCACTCTTAAGAGCTGGTAATTATTGCTTTAAGTAGTATAGTTGGACTTCAGGTAAAATAAAGTGTTGGTCCTACAGGAAATAATTCGAGAGAGGGCTACTACTATTTTAGTTAGCTGAGCAAAAGATATCTATATATAGATACACATTAAAGAACACATTCTGAGTAAGATTCAGTTGCCTTTCACACTGCCACAGACTACACTTCAATTACAGCTGAGTTAATTTAGGAATTACATCTCCATTCTACATTTCATTGCCACAGAGGAAAATTAAAAGACTATTACTTCAAAAATACTCAGTTGCGAGCATGCATCTACAGAAACAGTTGTTGCCACATGGCAACTACATATTCTGCAAGTGATTTGACTACAAATAACCATCAAAAATAGCCAAAGTCAGCTGAAAGCAAACCCCAGAGATCTGTAACTCTCAGGTGGTAAGAAACCTCTGAATGAAAAATACTTTGCAGAGCAGCAGTTGGTAGAAGCACAAACACATTATCAACATCGCTTCCTCCCTATCCCCACAAGGTTATTGTTTTGCAAGCCTCACTGAAAACCATTTCCTTTACATACTACTACAAATGGATGCCTCTGGGGGGAAAACAACACCATGGTTACTTCCATAAATCTCAAACTGCGAAAACAGTGTTTCTGCCCCTTTCCCCACCTTGTAAATGTGAGACTGGAACTACAGCACACTGAACTCCCCCAGTTCAGAAGCATTATCAGATGCTCACATGGCTGAAGGACTTCTGAGAAGGTATGAACAATGGTACCTCAGAGGATTTACACCAATTAAACACTAATGCTACAAACAAGAACCCAAAGGACACTTCACAGTACTTTGCTATGAACCACATTTTTTGGTGACAAAAAGTTCTGGGTGGAGGAGGGGGTGAGAGGAAACCACACAACAACATTAAGCTGCTGAGCCCTGTAATAACGCTCAAGAGTATTTTCTCTTCTCTAATGCCAATGGAATACCAAAAAAATTAGGTTACACATCTAAAAAAGTAATGAATTTTTTTGCCTTAGCCCCCTGTTCACACACTCTAAATTTAAACTTCCAGAAACTGTGCCTGCATCGCAACGTTCCAAGAATGCAAAGGACAGAAATGAACACAACTACACTGAGAATTACCAGAGCGCATTTATGATTAACTGCCTGGGGCTTGCCTCCCTTCTTCCCATACCACGGACGAGACATCTCCCTTCTACAAACAAAAATCAGACTACAAGGAAGAAATAAAACAGCAATGATAATAACAAAGAAAATATCACTGAAGGCTGTCTGAAAGCATTCTCTGTACCTGCTGTCAGCTGCAGGCACAGGCAGAGCCCCACGCACGCCGCTGGCAGAGTAGCTTGCTGGCCGCACACATTTGACTGACAGGGCAGGGAACGAATGGGAGGCTGCGCAGGAGGGGGACGGATGGCGAGCGGTGACGCCGCGCAATGGGAAAGGTCTCCTGCACTCAAGGGTGGTTGCGCAGCAGCGCTTTTGTTCGAAGGGCTGCACTGTTTAAAGGCACAGAACGAGGTCTTGTTTCTCACACGGTACTTCTGAATGCGAAGGAGGAAACCCGTAAGGACGGCTGGCAGTATGTGGCTGCGGCTGTGTTCCCTGCGGCTGTGATGTGTGAGGGAGGGCTGAAGGGGTAGGGAAAAGCAGCCAGATTCTGGTTTGTAGCACCTGGCAGGAAGTTGGAAAGGGGAGCTACAACGTGCAGCCCCAAGACACAAGGGATCTGTGGGCAATCAAAGGGAAGAATGGCTGAGGTGTTCGATTTAAAAAGCCCTTATGCAGCTCTGATGTTTCTGGGTGCAAGACGGGTTAGAATAGGCACTTTTGTTCTTGCTGCTCCTTTTCTTCATTCATTCTTTCACCACTGACCTGAGATTTGGGGTGCAGGAGCCTGATGCAGCAATGTCTTAGGGAAGTGGTGGAGTCACCATCCCTGGAGGTGTTCAAGCAAAGACTGGATGAGGCATTTAGTGCCATGGTCTGGTTGACTGGATAGGGCTGGGTGCTAGGTTGGACTGGATGATCTTGGAGGTCTCTTCCAGCCTGCTTGATTCTATGCTATGTCAGCGGCAGTCAATATTAAAGCACTGGTTTGTCTTGTGTTAACTGGCAGGTTTTATAAAGGCACAGCTGTCAGCTCTTAGTGGGCAGCACTAGTTAAGGATGGTCAGTAAATTAAAAGAAAAAGCTCTAAAGCATTCAGGAACTGTTAGCCTCAGAGTGTTTTCAGTTTTGTAAGCTACAAGAATCCAATGAGTCCTTTCAGCTATAAACTGGCTATATGACTTAAATGCCAATCCCAGCTATAAAGTATTTTTAAATAGAATTTTTTTCCCTTACAGGAAAGATGTTTATTTAAACAAGTGTGAACAACAGTAATACGTGCAGGAAATCTTTGAGAACTTCCTTGTATTAACACTTGCCTTTCCCCCCCCTCCTCTGTCCTTGAAAAACACCCAATGCTCTGAGACCTGGGTAAAAGTGTTAAATAGGGCAGCTGCAGGCAGCATCACAATAACATTAGAAAACGTTCACTCATGCTGCTGCACGGTGATCTAAAAGCCAACATACTCAGACAGAAACACAGTACCAGAACTTGCACATAACTATTCTGCAGACTGCACTGCAACATCTCAACCTGCATTAGTAACTAAACCAATGCAATTAAACAAATGGATAGATTTGGAAGGTTGGAAGGTAGGAGAGCCCTGCATAGGGACATAGACAGGCTGGATGGATGGGCAGAGGGCAGTAGGATGAGACTGAACAAGGCCAACTGCAGGGTTCTACACTTTGGCCACAACAACCCCAAGCAGCACTACAGGCTGGGGACAGAGTGGTTGGAGAGCAGCCAGGCAGAGAAGGACCTGGGGGTACTGGTAGATAGTAGGCTGAAGATGAGCCAGCAGTGTGCCCAGGTGGCCAAGAGAGCCAATGCCATCCTGGCCTGGATCAGGAACAGTGTGG
>WAAF01017748.1:16750-30719 GCA_013400475.1 Tricholaema leucomelas
CGGGAGGTCTAGGCTGGATGTTAGAAGGAAGCTGTTGGCAGAGAGAATGATTGGCATTGGAATGGGCTGCCCAGGGAGGTGGTGGAGTCGCAGTCCCTGGAGTTCTTGAAGCAAAGCCTGGATGAGGCACTTAGTGACATGGTCTGGTTGATTGGCTAGGGCTGGGTGCTAGGTTGGCCTGGATGATCTTGGAGGTCTCTTCCAACCTAGTTGATTCTATGATTTGACTGTAAAGGAAAACACTTTTTTTCCCAGGAGCTGGCTGATAAATCTAAAAGTCAATCTGTTTGAAGTTATAAGAATTATTAAGGTTGGAGGAACATTTTTATCAGTGGGATAATGAAAGCCTCAAATACATAATAATACACTGGCTGCACAGCCAAAAAAAATACATTTCAGACAACAAAACAAACTCCTTTTAAAAAGAAGCAAAAAGTGAGCTAATAGCAAGGTAAATTAAGAACAAAAAAGGACAATTTTAACTGACACAACTACAACAGAAATAAATAATAATAGTAAATAAATAAACCAATCTACTGTCTCCCTCTCACCAAAGTCTGACAAAGAAACAGAGAATATGGTGCAAAATCATCTCAAACCACCTCTGGACATGCAAAGCGTAAGCTAAAAAGAGAAGCCAGCCACACATCTAAGTTCCCTAAGGCCCCTTCTCACTGTCTTCCTCCCCCGTATTTTCCCCTCAGAGGAACAACAAATCCCCCCCTAACACTGGCCAACACACTGCTTCTACAAAACTGGGCCAGGAAGCAAAGAATGAGCCACTGCAAGGGTTTTTTTTTTATTCTAGAACACAGAGTCTTTAACAATTCAAAAAGCTTAATTGGAACTTTTTTAGCTTGAAACTGCTCCTCCCAGAGTTTCTCAAAACGACTTAAAACTTGCTCAAAGGAGAGCAGAGACATCAACTCCTTTGTTAGATCTGACAGCTCACTTTTTCACTACTTAATTACAGTTCTGAAGTTTAATGAGAGTAAGTGCAGTAGCAACTAGCAGACCTCCTGCCAGTCTGTTCTGACGTTCACCCTTTCAGCAGCGGCAGCCTCCATCAGCCGGTAGCTGCCCTGCAGCTGGGAGCATCTGCTGGAAGAGAGTTCTGGTAGAAGGCAGGTCACAGAGCCTGAGCATCATCCTGGAACAATGCAATTGTACAAGTGGCAAAAGCGTCCTCTGTGGCTGACCTCCACCAGCCCTTTAATAGTCTTGTTTCCCAACTGCTGAAAGATACATTTCTATTAGCTAGGAAAAAAAAAAAAGATAACACAAAGAAGCCTGACCCCAGGATCATCTCTTAATTAAAGACAACTAAAACAAGCTGCTCTTTTATTCTCTTGTGCATTTGTGGTTTACACTACTGACCTGTAGAGAACCTCGTGTCTTGCTGCAAAGTAATATATGCCTTGCATTAAATGCTCTTAATGCACAAGTGTACAAGAGGAGTACCAGCTCAGGCCTGACGTATGTGCAGAACAGCAGCAAACACTCAGGAACACCCATCTATTTACTACCTAGGCAACAGAGCAAAGCAGAACCCATTTAACTACAAGGAAGGATAATCTTATTTGCATTGCTGGTTTCTAACAAGTGAAATCTCTATGCAATCAATGTTCAAGGCAGAAGCAGACAGTCCTTTTGGTAACTCCAGTTTATTAAATCCATCGAAACATAATAAAGTAGCAGCAGAGAAAAAAGGACGGAGCCAATACAGGTAGAGTTTATGAAAAGTCCTATTCCCACTCCAAATCATTTATCTATTTGACACTGCTTTGCCATACCAGATTTGAAGTTGTCAGCTGACAAGATCTTTTTACATTGAAAGAGGATAGTGAGCACAGGAATTCTCTCTGAACTTGAGTAGAAAGACTGGATGCTGGGTGTGAAAGATCATCTTTGCAGTTTGATTAGACTGCATGATTCTGTTTCACCCAGTAACTAAGACAATGCCCTGATAGAGCAATGGAATAATCACCATGGTCAATTCTACAGCCCTATATGTAATGTGTATGCTTTTGGATTGATACTATGTTCACAAGATCACAGGGATCCAAAGAGATCGAGCCCAACCCCCCTGCCACAGCAGGACCATACAATCTAGCACAGATCACACAGGAACACATCCAGACAGGCCTTGAAAGCCTCCAGAGAAGGAGACTTCACAACCTCTCTGTGGAGCCTGTGCCAGTGCTCTGTCACCCTTAGAGTAAAGAAGTTCCCCCTTGTGTTGAGGTGGAACCTCCTGTGCTGCAGCTTCCATCTGATGCTCCTTGTCCTATCTCAGAGAGCAAGTAAGCAGAGCCTGTCCTCCCCCTCCTCCTGACTCCCAGCCCTCAGATACTGATAAGCATTGATTAAATCCCCTCTCAGTCTTCTCTTCTCCAGACTAAACATCCCCAGGACCCTCAGCCTCTCCTCATCAGGCCGTGCTCCAGTCCCCTCATCATCCTCACAGCCCTCCGCTGGACCCTCTTGAGCAGATCCCTGTCCCTCTTCAACTGGGGAGCCCAAAACTGAACACAGATGGAGTATGTTAGTAAATAGTGACTTATTACCCCTGCTCCTTCCATCTTAAGAAAGAGTTTAGTCCAGATGGATACTGGGGGCAGAGTTACCCAGATTATTTAGAGCTTGCTGCTGATTCCACATGGAGCAGTCATGCAGGTGACCAGGTTTTCTGACAAAACCCACAAAACAGGGGATGCTTTAGGGATGCTCATCTTCAGAGATGATTATCTAGGAGGTATACAATATGTGTAAGATTACTCTCATAATTTAATACTCCAATTTCAGAAGCAGCCCTGATAACTGAGAAAAGTAAATGAGAGGAACCAGACTGTGTAACTTGTGTGTCTCAGCGAAACTCATAATCTGCATTTGACTGACAAGAAGCAAGGTTGTTTTCATGCTGTTGTACTGATTTGCCTGAGAACAAATTACTAAGCAGTGACATTAGTTTCACTTTCAGTAGCTGATCTCCATGTTAGAATGCATTTTGGAAGAGATGAGATAGCTATTTAATTACATCTAACAGGTATATGTTTCACAGTTTATAATAAAAATTCCAAAGAGCTAAAAGAGAAGCACTGAGAGCTGCCTCGAGTAGTGTTTATTTTAAAACAGTGAGGTTTCAACAGACACCAGTAAAATATGACAGAAGAGGACTCCAGAATTATCAACTGGTGCAGTCTTACAGTACATTTAAATTGAGAGTTTTACAGACTTGAGATATGGATCTTGTATCTTAGAACATAGAATCAGCCAGGTTGGAAGAGACCTCCAAGCTCAGCCAGTCCAATCTGGCACCCAGCCCTGTCCAATCAACCAGACCATGGCACTAAGTGCCTCAGCCAGACTTTGCTTCAACACCTCCAGGGACAGCAACTCCACCACCTCCCTGGGCAGCCCATTCCAATGCCAATCACTCTCTCTGCCAACAACTTCTCCTAACATCCTGCCTAGACCTCCGCCAGCACAATTTGAGATTGGGTCCTCTTCTTCTGGTGCTGGTTGCCTGGGAGAAGAGACCAACCCCACCTAGTTACAACCTCCCTTCAGGTAGTTGCAGACAGCAATGAGCTCTGCTCTGAGCCTCCTCTTCTGCAGGCTGCACACCCCCAGCTCCCTCAGCCTCTCCTCATAGGGTTTGTGTTCCAGGCCCCTCACCAACTTTGCTGCCCTTCTCTGGACACCTTCCAGCACCTCAACATCTCTCTTGAATTGAGGAGCCCAGAACTGGACACAACACTCAAGGTGTGGCCTGAGCAGTGCTGAGCACAGGGGCAGAATAACCTCCATTGTCCTGCTGGCCACACTGCTCCTGAGCCAGCCCAGGATGCCAATGGCTCTCCTGCCCACCTAGACACAGTGCTGGCTCATCTTCAGCTACTATTTAGCAGCAGCTCCCAGGTCCCTTTCTTCCTGGCTGCTCTCAGCCACTCTGTCCCCAGCCTGTAGCGTTGCTTGGGGTTGTTGTGGCCAAAGTGCAGAACCCTGCACTTGGCCTTGTTCAATCTCATCCCCTTGGCCTCTGCCCACCCATCCAGCCTGTCTAGGTCCCTCTGCAGGGCTCTCCTACCCTCCAACAGCTCCACACCTGCTCCTAGCTTGGTGTCATACTTCTTATAGTATCGTTTTAGGTAAAAGTTGCCAAGAACCTGAAATTTCAGAAGACACCTCTAAATTAGATGCTCACTCCACCTAAATTGTTGTCATTGGATGGAATCCTATTTGGTGAAAGAAAAACAGTTGTGCTAGTTTGAGCCTAGATGGGATGTTTTGGTGAGAAGAATTAGCTCATAGGCTGAGAAATGAAAACAATGGGGTCTACTTCGCTCACAGTCTTGCTGAGACGTGTAAAGAAGAAAGACAAAACAAAGATTAGGTCACTTGCTTGCTCTCTCTTCGCTGGGAGCTCTGCCTGCTGGGGNAATAAAGAAACACATTACAATCAGGTGCTAGCTCCTGTTCAAAACTAATATTTGGTCTAGAAGCACTGGACCTTTGCAGAAGTTGTTGCAAGTGAAGCCAATGTGCCATGGTCCAGTTGATTGGACAGGGCTGGGTGATAGGTTGGACTGGATGATTTTGAGGTCTCTTCCAACCCGGTTGATTCTATGATTACAGTTAACTGAGGTCTGATACCTTCCCCCTTTACTGCTACAAACACTGACAGTACTAAAGCCACCTCCTCTTGTACTCAGTACAACTGGACTGGCACAGCTTCACTGTTGGCTGGTAATGTTTGCATAAGAAAAGAAGTCTAATTTGAGAAGTCATTCTTTGTTTCCTTTCAACAGCTATGGGGGAAAAAAAACATGAAGTAGTAAGAAAGAGACAGCATTTTCCCCTTCACAACAGGACCCTCAGGATTTTCTAAAGGTACACTTAAAGCAATTAAAGAGTCTTAAAACTGCAAGACTTTTAGCTGAACAATTCTACCTCAAGTCTTAGCGCCACTGTTCCTGCTCTCACTAATAGATACATGAAATAGCCATTAGTCAAAATTCCACAGTCATAATTCCCAATACAGGACAGCTCCAAGTAGTGAAAATGTCAGAATTCTCACTTCTGAGCTATAAATACATTCCCAATAGAGAAATTAAAAAGGCCAAAGCAAAAAAGCCCAAAACCAAAATTCATGCATGAATTGAAGAGCAGACCTATTTTCTTAAGTTAACTGCAAAAGCAAGAAGAAAAGTTGCCAGTCTCCACAAAAAGAACTGTATTAGGTTAATGGGCACCAAAATCTTCCTTCCATCAAAAATAAATAAATGGCTGAGAGCAGCCCTGAGGAGAAGGACCTGGGGGTCTGGGTTGACGAAAAGCTCAACATGAGCCGGCAGTGTGCACATGCAGCCCAGACAGCAACCCCGTGCTGGGCTGCAGCAAGAGCAGTGTGGGCAGCAGGGCAAGGGAGGGGATTCTTCCCCTTTACTCTGCTCTCCTCAGACCCCACCTGGAGTACTGTGTGCAGTTCTGGAGCCCCCAACACAAGAAGGACATGGAACTGCTGGAGAGAGTCCAGAGGAGAGCCACGAAGATAATCAGAGGGCTGCAGCAGCTCTGCTATGAGGACAGGCCGAGAGAGTTGGGGCTCTTCAGCCTGGAGAAGAGAAGGCTTCGAGGAGACCTTAGAGTGGCTTTCCAGTATCTGAAGGGAGCCTACAGGAAGGCTGGGGAGGGACTATTGACAAGGTCTGGGAATGTCAGGACGAGGGGGAATGGGTTTAAGCTGGCAGAGGGGAGATTTAGACTGGATGTTAGGAGGAAGTTCTTTACAGTGAGGGTGGTGAGACACTGGCACAGGTTGCCCAGGGAGGTTGTGGATGCTTCCTCCCTGGAGGCGTTTAAGGCCAGGCTGGATGAGGCCTTGAGCAACCTGCTCTAGTGGGAGGTGTCCCTGCCTGTGGCAGGGGGTTGGAGCTGGATGATCCTTGAGGTCCCTTCCAACCTAAACCATCCAACCTAAACCATTCTAAAGCAGCAGAAACATTTCTAGCATTGCTGAGTCCTAGAGACTCATCCTTCAGTACAAGGGCAAAGCCTACTGCACGTGTTTATTAATGCACAGCAACACACCAATTTCTTAACAGTGACACATCCAATTTCTTAACAGACGATGTAAAAACAACCAACCCTCCTGCTTGATACCAAATACACCGTCACAGAGATCACCTTTACAGAAGCATTTTGAGGACTGTAGTCTTCACATGCTACTGTGCACAAGTTTCATTCAAGAGGCCTACAGCTTCCAGGCCTCCTTTCCTCCCAGCTAATCCACTATTATCCAGCATGTCACACAGCATTATGATTAGACCATACACATCAAGCAGCTGTTTCACTAGCAGCTGTCTGTTGAAGTGAGGAGAGCAAGTTTACAGAAAAAACATGATTAAAAAAAAGCCTCAAGACAGCAGACACAGAAGCTGCAATGTCTTTTTCAATATAAAAATATTCAGCTTATAGCCAAGATCAAATAATGAACTTCAGCATACTATGTCCACTACTCCAAATCTGAAAACATCTTCAAGTCGCCATTTGTGTCCTTCATGCTTCTACAAATACAGAGAAACAGAATTCCAAGAACCTCCAGAAGTTAGTTTGGTTAATGTTAAGTGTTTGAGTGTCTACCTAGACTACCACCTTGAGAAGGCAAGATTTTATCTGCAGCGCGTGGCTTGCCCTAACTAACATTTCCAAACCAACTGAAATTCAGTTTGTGAGTTACTACAGCGTACTACTGTCATGGAGGGGCTGTAGGCCTGAAAATAGGCTTATTTCTATTCCTTGCTTTGTTTTTGCCCTGTCTGGACATGCTGGCATACCCCAGACAGAGGTAAACACGATGAAGGCACACTGAGGGGACAATGGCCTTGGCGCCACGCTGTCTGGCTGCTCAGGGCCCACGGGGCAGTCACGCTGCATAAGCTCACACGTTGGGTGTGTGGCTTGCTCCTGCTCTTCCCATGTTTCGGGTAGAGGACCTGGGGACCTTTCCACATTTGGTATGTCCCTGCCTGACGACAGAAGCCTACTGGGCAGTGCTATGGCCGACAAACCCATCCATCTCCATACATTGCTTATAAATGGGGCAATCTCAGTAAACGAGGCACCCTCCTTTGCCTTTGGGACACCCCCTCCTTTGCCTTGGGGACCTTCCTTTTGCCTTTGGCTTTTGCCTGTTGCCTTCTGTTTTCGGCTTTCGCCACCCTCTTCATTCTCATCCCATCTGACTTCTGCCTGAGGCTACTGCCTTTGTCTCATGCCGACCTGCAGTGATTCAGCCTGATCTTCTCAGACAGCGCGCCCCAGAACCCGAAGAACTCATGCCCACGGGGATCAACTCCGTGACTGCCTTCACCTCATTTTGGGGACCACAGATACCAAAACTCTGATTTTGTGAGTACTCAAACTCTCTTATTCAAGCATCAAAGGAACCTTACTGACTCCACCTGTGGCACTTTCTGCCACTAGACTCTCTGGTTCGAGCAACTGGAGTGTCTCTAAAACCTATACTAAATTGTTTAATTCAACTGTAAATAGCCATCCTGTAGAGTGATTTCACTAACAGTGTACAAAGGATTTGTGTGGGTTTATTGTATATAAGTTTGGGGAAATTTTTTTATATATTAATACATTATTTAATAACAATCAAATCGGCCTCGGATCTCCCCAAAATTTAAATTAAACCCCTTTACAACAACTACTTGCCAGAAGTAGTGTACCTATGAGATACTGTACATAAACTGAGTATGAAGACCCAAAAGGTAATGATTAAGAAATGCAAGTCCAGAATGTAACTCAGTGAATCTGGGCAAAGTCATTGCACCAACTCATGCTTCATTTTGGCACATAGATCAGTTATCCATTAAGTGTGGAGCATTTAACACAAAGTCAGCTAAAGGATTTCCTGGATGTGATTCATTTTGGACACTTCAAGCACTTAAGTATATGATCAAACTATTGTTTAATGTTAAGAGCAGCACTCTTGGTCTCTTCACCACTAGGTCAGCTGGATTATCACAGGGAGAAGGCTAATAGGAGAGAGACTACTCTGTATACAGGTACAAGAAAGCAAAAGCTAATGCAAAACTAGAATTAAGTTCAGTCCCATTCATTAATCCATGTTATAAACTTAGGAACCAACTACTACCTGTTTTCTATGCTTCTCTACTGACTTTTGCTTCAGCTGGCTCCTTCTTTCCATAATTCCTTTCCCAATAAAAGAAGAACAACACAGTACCCCTTTATATTCCATGACAAAGCTGAATGTGTTAGCATAGCACTATCAAAGATGCCTCAGAGCACCACACCTGGTTATTCATCTCCAGTTTGAAGGTAAGCTCCACTAGCTTCCATTCATCAGCTAAAGCAACACTACTTCATAGAGTGATTTGCCACTGGAATGGGCTGCCCATCCCTGGAGGTGTTCAAGAAAAGACTGGATGAGGCACTTAGTGCCATGGTCTAGTTGACTGGCTGGGTGCTAGGTTGGACTGGATGATCTTGGAGGTCTCTTCCAACCTGGTTGGTTCTGTTCTATTCTATTGTGTTTGTACATCAGTATTTTGCTTTCTGTTTCTCTTCCACCCTGAGTTTTCTCATCACTGTGTTCCGAAGAAGACAGCCTGGTTTTCATCCCAATACCCACAAAGAGCTTTCAGCAATACTGCTCACCTGCTATCTTAAGATCAAGAACTGACAGAAAAAACTTGCAGTGTTAAAGGAAGCAAATACATTGACTGAGAACGACGACTGGAATTCAACAGGAATAATGGGTACAACAACAGCTACAGTTCCCTGTATGTACTGATAGTTTCCAGCACATATGTTAGAAGCCACTAAAATGCAATTGTATGTGATGACAGGTCGAACCATCTGGTACTGACAGACATTTCTGATCAAAAAGTTAGCTTTTCACAGCTTTCAGATTTGTGCTAGGAGTCAGTCACAAGAAGTTACACTACCCAAGTTAAAATGCACAGAAGACCACATTAGCATATTGCTTTTACTTGCATAACTCAAAAAAAGAAAGAGCTATCTACCTCACTGCTTCACACTAACTTCTATATCCAGAAAATTACTATCTGATATCCTTAAGAGAACCAAACTGACAATTCTCACATAACACACATGGAAATAACAATATTTTTTAAATAGGTCTTCTACATTTTTTTGTTTCAGGAGACCCAAATAAAGGCTTAAGGCATGAAGCTTATTCTGTAGGAAGTAACTCACAGATTTTAATACATGTAAGAAAAGGACTGCAAGGACTGCCTCCAGTATCTTCAGAAATAACTCCTAAGAAGTTCCAACACTCAATCCTGAAGAAAAATATACACTATTTTCTGTGGAAATGTTGTCAATACAGCAAAGTGCAAAGTGAATTCATTAAAGAGAGACATACTGTGCCTTAAACCATAACACCGATCACTTGCCACTCATCCCTGCCTTTCAAAAGGCCAAGTTGTAAAACACCAAATATTTATAAAGGCTTTGAGCAAAAGTCAACACCAGAATCCATATATATATACACACTGAAAGTGTGAAGAGTCAAAAAGATATGCTTTTGTGATAGTCATTTCAATGTCTCATAGCAAAAATGCTCCATGCAAAATCACTACGCTGCGGAGACAGCGCTTTATAGCCACGGCCTTAATACTTCAGCTAAGCAAACAAGAAGTTTGAAGTCAGAGTTCTGCTCTCATTGAATTCTGGAGTTAAGAAGAAAACTATTACCCACAGTTAAAACTACTGCAGGTTTTAAAATGTCTTTCACACCTTATATTAGTCTACACTTGTGCATTTTTTTTTCCAACATGCTTTATTGTCTGACAGAGAGACAAGAAACAAAAAAAGTCTTTCAAGTCAAGAGATTGCAGCTCCTGCCCTGAGACTCAAGTTAAACAGTGCTGATGGGATACTTCAATATATATGACAAGAATCATCAAACTTTTGACTGACAGTTGAATGCACAGGACTACAAGTGCTTTAACTGTACGTACACTACAGAACAAAGCCACGTCAACGTGTAAAGATGTGTCCGTAGAAACACAGTGGACACAGATTCACATGGAAGAAATGTACTGGTTATAAAGAGCAGATAGTTACAGTGTGTTACTAAAACTCATGCAACAGCATGTTAATGTATGAAGAAGTTGATTACTGAAAAAAAACCCCACATGTCTTTAATAAATTAATTATCCTTTTTTGTTATCTCATCTTTTTGAGACTTGTACTGCTAAGCATTCAACAATCTAGATACAGGAATAATAAATATCAGAAAATCTGGCAGTTTATTTGACTGAAACCTAAGTCTGCTTCATCCAAGTTGCATCTCCTTTGATCTATTCACATTCTTTTTTAACTTAAAAAACTCAAGAGTTGCATTTGCTCCGTACAAAAAGATGTGAAATGTTGCCCTGATGCTAGAGCAAAGCATTAGGATGGCATAAATTAAACAGTTGTAATCATAATAAGCAGACTTAATAAGGTAATTTTTTTGTTGGGACGTTTTTAGCACTAGCTAAATATTAATAATAAATAAAGATATTGCTCTTCCTTACCTCCCACTCTTTAGCAGCATCTTCAGCAGTATCAGTAGTAGATTCTTCATTAGCTTCAGGCTCTTCCTTCTTTTTTACCACTATAAATCCAGGCTCCCGAAGAGACTCCCCAGTATCTTCTGCATATATCTCTGGACTCCACTGGATAAAGAAGACATACAAGTGATCTGTCCTAGAAGTCAAGTAATGATACAGAGAAGAAAAACAAAGTAAGTTTGTGATCTCTTCCCTCATAATTACGAAGTATATAAACCGAGAATGACAATTTTTACTCTTTCATGGCTTACTAGATACTAGAGATGCATCTAAAAAAAGCCCCAGCATTTATTTCCTCTCTTAATTATATGAAGCAAACACTGGTAAGAAAAGCAGGTAATTAGTTGGCAATTTATTAGCTGTGTTTTCATATACAGGTGTCCTCCTTCAACCACTTTTCTGCCCTGTGGGAAACTTGCAACTGAAAGAAATTCCAAAATAAAATACTAAGATTTGTTTGTTTTGTTTGAAGAGCTACAAAAAACCACAAGTGAAACTGGAATTAAAATATGTCTGTACGTCTTCTTTCCCTGCTCCTGAAGAATAGGTGAATGCTTCTAAGACACACAACCAGAATGATACAGACTGTGAGAATTCACTCTGAAATGGGTCAAGAACTGGCAGGAGGGCTGGGCCCAGAGAGTGGTGGTGAATGGAGCCACATCCAGTTAGCAGCTGTTACTAGTGGTGTGCCCCAGGGATCAGTGCTGGGCACAGTTCTGTTCAGTATCTTTGTTGATGATCTGGGTGAGGGGATTGAGTCCAGCATCAGTAAGTTTGCAGATGATACCAAGTTAGGAGTAGGTGTGGATATGTTGGAGGGTAGGAGAGCCCTGCAGAGGGACCTTGACAGGCTAGATGGGTGGGCTGAGGCAAACGGGGTGAGATTGAACAAGGCCAAGTGCAGGGTTCTACACTTTGGCCACAACAACCCCAAGCAGCACTACAGGCTGGGGACAGAGTGGCTGGACAGCAGGCAGGCGGAAAGGGACCTGGGGGTGCTGGTAGAGAGTAGCTGAACACGAGCCAGCAGTGTGCCCAGGTGGGCAGGAGAGCCATTGGCATCCTGGCCTGTATCAGGAACAGTGTGGCCAGCAGGACAAGGGAGGATATTCTGCCTCTGTGCTCAACACTGGTCAGGCCACACCTTGAGTGCTGTGTCCAGTTCTGGGCTCCTCAATTCAAGAGAGATGTTGAGATACTGGAAGGTGTCCAGAGAAGATTGACAAAGCTGGTGAGGGGCCTGGAGCACAGCCCTGTGAGAAGAGGCTGACAGAACTGGGGCTGTGCAGCCTGGAGAAGAGGAGGCTCAGGGGTGGCCTCACTGCTGTCTACAACTACCTGAAGGGAGGCTGTAGTCAGGTGAGAGTTGGTCTCTTCTGCCAGGTAACCGGCAACAGAACAAGGGGACACAGTCTCAAGCTGTACCAGGGCAGGTCTAGGCTGGATGTTAAGAGGAAGTTGTTGGCAGAGAGAGTGATTGGCATTGGAATGGGATGCCCAGGGAGGTGGTGGAGTCACCATCCCTGGAGGTGTTCAAGAAAAGCCTGGCTGAGGCACTTAGTGCCATGGTCTGGTTCATTGTCTAGGGCTGGGTGCTAGGTTGGACTGGATGATCTTGGAGGTCTCTTCTAACCTGGATGATTCTATGAATTAGACAGGAGGAAAAAAGTGCTGCAAGTGTGCATATAGAGAGCTAAATCATAAACTATGGAGACCAGTACTGCAGTTACAGTAGTATCAAGAGTCAAAGTCACCTTCATTTATCTGCCACAAATGGTACAGTCTTCCTGTCTGCAAGAACAAAATGCCCAAATTCCCAGGAGAAAGTTATTTACAACCCTAACAGATGTCAGTTTAGGCTCTTTAAGCATTCCCTGTAGGTGGACAGATGAAGCATTCAGAAAAAGGACATGCAATGAAACTGCTTGAATGTCTTCATCATGGAAGAGAGAGCTTCAGAGCTACAGCTTTATAGCTCTGGTAACCAAGAGTTTGAATACTCCCAATGTCCTTCTTCAGAGATATTTGCTACAGTGAATCTGGATTAACATGAAGAGCAATAGTTAGATTTCTCCCCCACCTCTACTTACTAAATCCCTGCAAAACTAAATAGTAAGAATAGGAAGAGAGACAGAGCAGCAAAGTCTCTCAAAATGCAGTTAGAGAAACCCATCACAGATGGATTAATTTGCAAGGAGATTACTTATGAACTGCATATTAAGAACTACTTCTGAAACAGGTGATAAATTCTGCTTCATGCTGAAGAGAAGGACTTGTTCTGCTACATCAGAAAATGAACCAAAGTGGCAGTAAACATTTTAATCAGCTGACTTAGATATCACTGCCTATAGTTGACTATAACCACAAGAGGTCACCTGGACCAGACAGAACTAGCTATAATGGAATCAGCATGACAGATCTGATTTGAGAATTTACATGATCTCCACCACTTAGAGGTCATGGGGGTGATGTTTAAAAGCAGGTTAATAATGTGCTACCACAGACTCAATTATCCCTGTTGAAAAACTCTTCTATTTTGATGTAACTTCAGTCCATTACACATCTCCTTTCACAGTGGACATGAAAAAAATGCAACTGTTTTTCTTGATGCAGTCAACATTTTAGTATGAAAATATTTTATGCTTGTAATCCACTTTTTCTCCTTTAAAGAACCTCACTTCTAATCTTCCTTTATATATTACACTTTCTAGACATTAATTAGTCTTGCTGTTCCTCTGGACTCTAGACAATTGATCCACACCTGTCCTCAACTGCAGCGCCCCAAGTGAACATTCTATGCCGTTCAGCTCAAAAGAGAAGATGGGAAAGGCACCTGATCGTTGCACAAGATGACAGCTGAGAAGTTCCTGTTAATTCTTTTTTCCCTCCCCATTTCTACCAAGGATAGAACCACCTGCAACACCCCCCAAAAAAAAAAAAAAAAAATCACATTCAACTGGAAAGACAGCCACAGTTTCCTTGCAGTGAAGATCATTTCAGAATTCAAGGCTTTACCAGTGAGTGAGCATGAACATCTCATGGCTTTGAATTACTGCAACAAACTTGAGATCATTTTTCTAGCAGATATGTTTGTTTCCTGGAAGAATTTTTGTGTTACATATATAAAGACAGAATCATAGAAAACAACCAGGTTAGAAGAGATCTCCAAGATCATCCAGTACAACCTAGCACCCAGCCCTATCCAATTAACCAGACCATGGCACTAAGTGCCCCATCCAGGCTTTTCTTGAACACCTCCAGGCACAGCAACTCCACCACCTCCCTGGGCAGCCCATTCCAATGCCAATCACTCTCTCTGCCAACAACTTCCTCCTAACATCCAGCCTAGA
>WAAF01017748.1:32525-96156 GCA_013400475.1 Tricholaema leucomelas
ATAAAGACAGAATCATAGAAAACAACCAGGTTAGAAGAGATCTCCAAGCTCATCCAGTACAACCTAGCACCCAGCCCTATCCAATTAACCAGACCATGGCACTAAGTGCCCCATCCAGGCTTTTCCTGAACACCTCCAGGCACAGCAACTCCACCACCTCCCTGGGCAGCCCATTCCAATGCCAATCACTCTCTCTGCCAACAACTTCCTCCTAACATCCAGCCTAGACCTCCCCTGGCACAACTTGAGACTGTGTCCCCTTGTTCTGTTGCTGCTGGCCTGGCAGAAGAGACCAACTCTCACCTGACTACAGCCTCCCTTCAGAACCTCAGCTAGGTCTTCTGAAGTCAGAGCTTTAAGAAGCAGAGAAATGTTTTTCCAGAAAGGCTCCAAATAACAGGAAGCTTATGTCATGCCAATAAAAACTTCATTGCTGAACTCACTTCCTTCACCAGACACCTCTTCCTTGAAGCTTCCCTTCATGACTCACTTGCTACAGACACAAGCCTAAACAACATCATGAGAAACCACAGTCTGAATCTGCAAGTAACTGAAGTAAATCAGTAAAACTTCAGTATGGTAATGTTAAGTACAAGCCAATCAATGTCCTCAGCAACACTACTGTACAAGCCCAATCGATATCCCAGGCAGTGCTACGGGCTTGGGCAGTATGGCTGGAGAGCTGCCTGGCAGAAAGGGATCTGGGGGCTGTAACAGGCAGCTAAATATGAGCCAGCAGTTTGCCCAGGTGGCCAAGAAGGCTAATAGCATCCTGGCTTGCACTGAAAATGCTATGGCCAGCAGGAGCAGGAAGGTGATTGTCCCCTTATACTTTGATGAGGCCACACCTCGAGTGTTGTGTCCAGTTTTGGGCACTGCAATACAAGAGAGATGTGGAGGTGCTGGAGCGGCTCCAGAGGAGGGCAACGAAGCTAGGGAAGGGCCTGGAGAACAAATCTTAAGAGGAATGACTGAGGGAGCTGGGGATGGTTAGTGTGAGGAAGAGGAGGCTGAGGGGAGACCTCATTACTGTCTACAACTACCTGAAGGGAGGTTGTAGTCAGGTGGGGGTTAGTCTCTTCTCCCAGACANCTCAAGCTGAGACTGGGGAGGTTTAGATTGGACACTAGGAAAAGTTTTTCACAGAGAGAGTGGTCAGGGACTGGAATGAGCTGCCCAGGGAGGTGGTGGAGTCACCCAGCCTGGATGTGTTTAAGGGTGGTTTGGATGTGGTACTTAGGGGTATGGTTTAAAGTGAATCATGTAGAGTAGGGTTCTAGGCTGGCCTTGGTGCTCCTGAGGGGCTTTGCCAACCTGCGTGTGGCTGTGACTCAGCTGTTCACTGGTTTTGCTGCTTTACAGGCACCGTCACTGAAACACTTTG
This sequence comes from Tricholaema leucomelas, assembly GCA_013400475.1. Classification (NCBI taxonomy): domain Eukaryota; kingdom Metazoa; phylum Chordata; class Aves; order Piciformes; family Lybiidae; genus Tricholaema lacrymosa; species Tricholaema leucomelas. The sequence continues at coordinate 33,910 of WAAF01017748.1, forward strand.
CATGGCACAGGAAAAAAAAGAAACCCAAAGCAGCTAGAATATCTATCAGGTAGTGTTGAGTTTTACAGTCTTTTTCCTTCTTACCTTTCTTGGGGAACAGCAAACCAATACTCATGTTTTTTATCCCTCTGTGCATACTGCTGCATTGTGGCACTTGCTTGTGAAACAAATGTTTTCCTCATCGGTTTCCCGACCCGGAGACGCAGAAACTTGTGAGACCGATGCCGTCTCTTTTCTCTTGTAAGAGAAGAGCCTATTAATAAAGAGGAAATAAAGTTATCCACCACGTACAGAAGAGGCTGAGAATTAGCTAGCTTTGAATTACACAAAGTTGCTGTCTACAACTACCTGAAGGGAGATTGTAGCCAGGTGGGGTTGGTCTCTTCTGCCAGGCAAGCAGCAACAGAACAAGGGGACACAGTCTCAAGCTGTGTCAGGGGAGGTCTAGGCTGGATGTTAGGAGGAAGTTGTTGGCAGAGAGAGTGATTGGCATTGGAATGGGCTGCCCAGGGAGGTGGTGGAGTTGCTGTGCCTGGAGGTGTTCAGGAAAAGCCTGGATGAGGCAGTTAGTGCCATGGTCTGGTTGATTGGATAGGGCTGGGTGCTAGGTTGTACTGGATTATCTTGTAGGTCTCTTTCAACCTGGTTGATTCTATTCTATTCTACACCATACAGGCAGAAAGGTGGTTTGGGAGGAGGCAGAAGCATTACCAGCTGGGGGGGCAACAGAACGAGTACCCAGAAGAAAAAGAGGAGGGTAATTGTTATTGGTGATTGCCTTCTGAAGGGAACAGAGGGCCCCATATGCCAGTCAGACGCCTTCCACAGGTTGCTCTGCTGCCTCCCTGGGGCCCAGCTCAGGGATGTTACCAGGAGGCTGCCTACTGTAGTGAAGCCCTCTGATTACTACCCCTTAATAGTTACACAGGCAGGAAATTATGAGGTTGATAACAGAGGGCTAAAAGCTATCAAAAGGGACTTCAAGGCACTGGGAAAAGCAGTTGAGGGAGCAGGGGCACAGGTAGTCTTTTCATCTATACCCTTAGTCAGAGGTTGGAATGCAGAGAGGAATAGGAAAGCATATTTGATTAACAAGTGGCTCAGGGGCTGGTGCCTCCAACAAAACTTTGGATTCTTTGATCTTGGGGAACTTTATATGGCTATGGGTCTGCAAGCACCAGATGGGGTACAACTGACTCACAGGGGAAGAAGGAGCCTGGCACATGAGCTGGCTGGGCTTGTTGAGAGGGCTTTAACTAGAGTGGAAGGGGGAAGGGGCTAAACACGACAGCACTAGAGATAAACCAAAAGGAAACTGAAGGTGGCAGGCCAGAGCTAGGGTAAAAGCAGCAGCCCAGCTGAAGTGCATGGATACTACTGCATGAAGTATGGGTAACAAACAAGAGGAGCTGGAAGCCTTGGTGCAGGGGGAAAACTCTGATGTCGTCGCCATCACAGAACTGTGGTGGGACGACTCACATGATTGGAGTGCTGTAATCAATGGCTACAGACACTTCAGGAGAGACAGGCAAGGGAGGAGAGGTGGAGGAGTGGCTCTGTATATTCTATGATACACAGGAGGTGAGGTAAGCCAAGGCAAATCCATTCTGTTTTTTCTTACATAAATTGCAGCAGCAGAATTCACTTTGGAATGTAACACAGTTAAGTAACTCTAACATTCATTTCTGCTTCCAGCCTCAGATCACATTATGACAGCCTTTCATTTAGGCTTGAACATATTTCAGAAGGTATTCTCAACACTGAATCAAACATCCCTCCCACTGTCAAAAAGATATTCCACACACATGCAAGAGATAACGATGTTAAATAACCACTCGAGGCCTGATTTCGTGTATGTCAAAGCTGTTCATTAGTTACTTTTAACTTAAAAAAGGAGAGATGTGGAATTTTAATTTGCTAGCTCTGGCAAACACATCAATGGTATGAAAACCACTGCAGGATAAAATGCACTGGCTGCTGCAGTATGGAGGGAAAACACCCAATAGTGTATCTAATTAAACTAATAGAATTACGTGATTACTCTCAAGTCAGCAAAAGGTAAAGAATGAAGACTTCAAAATTGTTTCTTGCAAGATTAATTGCCCAAATCCTACAACATGACCTCCAGCCATAGGAGATATTTTAAAGCAAATAAGGATGGTGTAAATTTAAGAGTTCCTATGACCATAGGGCTGCTCTCAATGTTGTCATCATCACCCAGCCTGTACCGTGTTCTGGGCTACAGCAAGAGCAGTGCGGGCAGCAGGGCAAGGGAGGGGAATCTGCCACTTGGCTCTGCTCTCCTCAGACCACACCTGGAGTCCTGTGTGCAGTTCTGGAGCCCCCAGCACAAGCAGGACATGGAAGTGTTGGAGCCAGTCCAGAGGAGGCCACGAAGATGCTCAGAGGGCTGCAGCAGCTCTGCTGTGAGGAAAGGCTGAGAGAGTTGGGGCTCTGCAGCCTGGAGAAGAGAAGGCTTTGAGAAGACCTTGGAGTGGTCTTCCAATATCTGAAGGGGGCTACAAGAGGGCTGGGGAGGGACCACTGACAAGGTCTTGTAACAACAGGATAAAGGGTAACTAGTTTAAACTGGCAGAGAGGAAATTCAAACTAGATGTTAGGAAGAAGTTCTTTGCAGTGAGGGTGGTGAGACACTGGCACAGGTTGCCCAGGGAAGTTGTGGCTGCTCCCTCTCTGGAGGTGTTCAAGGCCAGGCTGGATGAGGCCATGAGCTACCTGTTCTAGTGGGAGATGTCCCTGCCTATGACAGGGAGAGGTTGGAACTAGATGATCTTTGAGGTATCTTCCAACCTAAACCATTCTATGATTCTATATCTAGGATTGTCCTGATCTAGGTGCAGGACCTTACACTTTGCCCTTACTGGATGTCATGAGATTCTCCTCGGCTATGCTGGACTACTCAGCTACCAAGTTGTTCAACACCCAGAACAAACAGATCAACTGATGGTAGGTTCCAAAAACTAACATTCTATCTTGTGCTTTTGTGTTCCTGTGGGTTTTTTGTTTGTTAATTATTTTTCTTTTCATTTTACCTCCACAACCTTCAGCAAGGCTGCAACACCATGTGCAGAAGGTTTCTAGTCAGCACACCTCTGGCTGACTGCATGAGGCATCGTTTTGATGACACATGCAGATCATCCTGCATGAAAAAAAATGCACTGATAACATTTTTTAGAAAGCCAAAAAAACCAAAGCATCTAATCCAACTGAGTTACCAGGAACACTCTGGATACAAGAACCTCAAGCAGTGCTACAGGCTGGGAACACAGTGGCTGGAGAGTAGTCAGGCAGAGAGGCACCTCAGGGTGCTGGTTGACAGTAGCTGAACATGAGCCAGCAGAGTGCCCAGGTGGGCAGGAGAGCCAACAGTATCCTGGCCTGGATCAGGAACAGTGTGGCCAGCAGGACAAGGGAGGTTATTCTGCCCCTGCACTCAACACTGGTCAGGCCACACCTTGAGTGTGAGCCTGGCCTGGGCTCCTCAATGCAAGAGAGATGCTGAGGTACTGGAATGTGTCCAGAGAAGGGCAATAAAGCTGGTGAGGGGCCTGGAGCAGAGCCCTGTGAGGAGAGGCTGAGGGAGCTGGGGGTGTGCNGGTTGATTCTATGACTGTAACTGAATAGTAAGAAAAGCAAAAAGAAAGTGGTGGGTAAGAACAGTTGTTGTTTGCATTTCAGCCACAAGCAGCAACTACTGCTATCTGACATATCTGCCAAACAACTTCCTCTAATATTCAAGGCATAAAAGGCAAACTTATCACAGCATGATGCAACCATTCACCTGCTTCAAGTTTCAAAGTCCAGTTACTTTCTTAACAGCAGCAGACACACAACAACTCCTCCCTCCAAACTACCATATCATATTTGTTTGTGAAGTGCATGGTGAATGTACCTCCCCATTCACTACAATCGCTCCTTTTTATTAGTAACAAACAATTTGACCTTCCAATGCCCGACACAATCTGTTATATTGCTGACAAGCATTACAGCTATCTTTCTAGCCTCCAAATTGCTGCACAATTAGAACAGTTAGTTTATCTCTATTAAGGATGGTAAAGCATCATAAAGTGATCTGTGCATGTCTTGAAAAGCAGAATCAAATAGATACAGAGGCTTTTTAAAGTTACTTTGAAAAGATATTTTTTTACATCATAGTATGGTTTAGTTGGAAGAGACCTCAAAGATCATCCAGTTCCAACCCCATGTCATAGGCAGGGACACCTCCCACTAGCACAGGTCACTCAAGGCCTCATCCAACCTGGCTTTGAACACCTCGAGGGAGGGAGCAGCCACAACCTCCCTAGGCAATCTGTGCCAGTGTCCTGTCACCCTAAATGGAAACATTTTCTTCCTAACATCCAGTTTCAATCTCCTCTCTGCCAGTTAAAACCCATTACTCCTCATCCTGTCATTACAAGACCTTGTCAATAGTCCCTCCCCAGCCCTCCTGTAGCCCCCTTCAGATATTGGAAGGCCGCTCCAAGGTCTCTTCGAAGCCTTCTCCTCTCCAGGCTGCAGAGCCCCAACTCTCATAGCCTTTCCTGATATGAATAAAGTAATTTCCACAGACTTCCAAGATAACCTCTATCTAACAATCCTAGGGCCTGATCTTTGAAGAACAGTGAAGGTACTCAAGAAATAAACCTCACTGTCCCTGATATTCACAGTGTTAGTTTCTGACTATCTAGCTCTTTTGTCCTGAAACAGGCTTTTTGTATGCTCAGCTTTCTTGCAGTCAGCATAAAAGAATGACAAGACTCAAGCAAAACAAGTTTCTGGAAGTACCAAACATTGTTAATCCTCCAGGTGTTTGCTGTTCCCATCACAAACCTTAACCAGAATGTAGACACACCCTAAGTAAGATAGAATTCCTTCCCTGAAATGTATTCACACACATGTACACTGAGATAAACATTTAAGAGACAGCTGACTGACTGCTATGGGGCATTTTGGATGTTGAACTCGACACTGACTACTGCACCACGGATCTAATTTTACAAGCTCCTTTAGAGCTCCCTTATAAAGATACTGCACTGTCATATGATTATAAACAATTGCAGTCTGGATAAAGTGACACTAGTAGAAGTTTCTACACTTCCAGTTTCCTCAGCAGTCGTTTACATAAGGTATAGCCTGGAGAAGAGGAGTCTCAGGGGCGACCTCATTGCTGTCTACAACTACTTGTAGGGAGGTTGTAGCCAGGTGGGGTTGGTCTCTTCTGCCAGGCTACCAGCAATAGAACAAGGGGACACAGCCTCAAGTTGTGCCAGGGGAGGTCTAGGCTGGATATTAGGAGGAAGTTGTTGGCAGAGAGAGTTATTGGCATTGGAATGGGCTACCCAGGGAGGTGGTGGAGTCGCTGTCCCTGGAACTGTTCAAGAAAAGCCTGGATGAGGCACTTAGTGCCATGGTCTGGTTGATTGGCTAGGGCTGGGTGCTAGGTTGGCCTGGATGATCTTGGAGGTCTCTTCCAACCTGGCTGATTCTGTGATTCAGCACAACTTCAATCCAGTGACAAGTGTAAATAACATATGGGTTGATGTGTTCTAGAGAATGAAACTCAAAAGCAAATTGGAGCTGTGGGGAAGATGCTTTGTAAATCCTCTTGGCTGACACATGACTACTTACCTTCTACTTGTCCTTCTCCCACAGTCAGAGCTCTCTGATTGATTTCTTTTTGGGAGTCCTGTTGCATGTTTTCCCTTTGTTGTTTGGTTTGTTGCATAGTGTGGGTCTTCCAGAGCTTACGGAGTTCCTCGACTTCTGTCTCTGAGTCTTGTGTTTGCCCTCTCCCCTTGCTAGTTATCTCTTTCTGTCGAGACTCCGTGGTATCCTCACAGCACAGACATTCCTCTCCTGTCTTACTGTCTTTTGGTTTTTTATCCAGTGAGGAATCCTGATTGTTGCCCACTTCTGCCTCTTTCCCACACTCTTCACTCCCATGGGATCCTTGCGAAGACTCCTGCAGGACATCTGCAGTATTTTCACTGGGCTTTTCTTCCCACTTTGTAGACATTCCAGAACTTTCTGAACCTAAGACATTTGCAAGCATTTCAGTATTGGGTTTTAAGTCACTAGGAGCTTCATTTGAGTCTGAAATGATTGTTAAACATTCAGAACTAGTCTGGTTTATTGTTTGGACAGATTCTGATGATGCTCCTGAAGACTTGTCTTGTCGAAGTTCATCTGAGGAAACAAGTTCCTCACGTATTGGAGAGAGTTCCGATTCTGTGAAGACATCTTCTGAAAGAGACTCCTCCGTGCTCCTTGGGGCAGTACTAGCACTGTCATTGCCTGTATCCCGAATCCTGGACTCCATTTCATCTGTATTGCTCTTTGCAGCTTTCTTGGAATGGCAACGTTCCCTTACAGACAGCTGTTCTACATCTCTGTAAAGTAAGTAGGAAAGGTATTATCAGCAGGTGTGTTTTCCATCAAGCTCTCTTCTTCACCAAGTTTTGTTTAATGCTGAAATAAATTAAGGGTGCTCTTAAAAAAAAATAATATAACAAAACAAAAAAAACCAAACAAAACACCAACAAAATAAAAACTACCAAAAAACAGGCAACAACAACAAAAAAAAACCACACCAACACCAAACCTACAAAAAGAAACAAACTAAAAGAACCCTTTAATTCTGAGCATCCGCAGTAAAAACCAAGCATAGGTTATGCTCTTGTAACAGCAAGCTCATGGCAGACCTTTTGCCAATGTGACACTGATTAAACTTCCCAACTTCAAGACATTACCTTCACAAGTAGAAGCTCTTTTACAAAACCAACAAGTTTAAGATGCTTCAAGTGTAAACAAAATGAAAACCAAGGGAAAACCAACAAAAAGCTACACACATAAAAAGTAGAAATCCTGCAAAATCTTCTAAGCTTTGGCTACTAAAGAGGCCAGTGCAATTGTTTAGACCTACTCTACCCTATTAGAAGGTGACCCCTAGCTCACTAGTAAGACAAGAGTGGTAGAAATTATCTGACCTAACCTTAATGATCTAAGTTAGCCAACGTGGAACAACATGAACCATCAAGGCAGATCTTACCACTCAGCTCATGGGAAATACCTAACAGTGATTAGTGGCTTCACCAGTCAGACAACCCAACACTGAGAACACCACTGTTAGGCAAAGCAAGCTCAAACTACTTGCTAGAACTGAACAATTTCAAGCTGAGACATTAAATGTTCATGAATAGTTTAACAAAAAGCCTCCCAGCAAGCAGCAGCCACCAACCAACTAAACAAAATTAAAAGCATGAAACAACATCTTTTCCTCAAAGAAAGTCTTATTCAATCCTGCCTTTCAAAAGAAGTTGTCCAGAAACTCTACAAGCTTTAGAAGAGGACAATTACAAGGGGATTCGAACAGTACACAAGTCTTCATGAAAAACCTTCACAACCTTCATGAGAAGTTCTCATGTTTAAATATGACTCCAATTCTCAATGCCAACTCAAGCACATTACAGCTCCCATTACGAGATTGCAGAATGTCAGGGTTTGGAAGGGTTCTGAAGAGATCATCAAGTCCAACTCCCCTGCCACAGCAGGACCATACAATTTAGCTCAGGTCACACAGGAATGCACCCAGACAGGCCTTTAAAGTCTCCAGAGAAGAAGATTCCACAACCTCTCTGTGGAGCCTGTGCCAGTGCTCTGGGACCCTTACATTAAGGAAGTTCCCCCTTGTGCTGAGGTGGAACCTCCTGTGCTGCAGCTTCCATCCATTGCTCCTTGTCCTATCATGGATGCCAAGTGATACCTAGTATCAAATGCTTTTAAGAAGCCTAAACCTTACTCTCCCATCTTGAAGAATCATAGAATCAACCAGGTTGGAAGAGAGCTCCCAGTTCATCCAGTCCAACCTAGCACCCAGCCCTAGCCAATCAACCAGACCACAGCACTAAGTGCCTCATCCAGTCTTTTCTTGACCACCTCCAGGGATGCCAACTCCACCACCTTCCTGGGCAGCCCATTCCAATGGCAAACCACTCTCTCTGGAGAACCTAACATCCAGCCTATTCCACATTTCCACCAAACTTCTTACTCAGTTCCATCACATTCCTGGCATTACTGAGACTGCTAAAATTCAGGGCAGTTGCAAAGCATATACACTCTGCTATTCAAGTGTTAACACTGAGCTGATACTGAGCTCATGCTAACAGAGCAGTTTTGCTTACAAAGCATGTGGATTAGTTAAGAATTTCTCACATATTAGACTGGGTCTTTTCCTGAATGTTTCAGTTTGGCTGGTGAGATGTGCTTTTGGATAAGTACAACCCAAGGTTCACAAAACTCTGTAAAACATCTTTATGATACATTTTTCCCACTTTCAGCACAGATTGTGGCTTACATATAGAAAGCACACAAGTGGAGACTGTAGCTTTAAGATCCAAAGAATCCTTCAGTTCTATGATCACTTTCATTTTATCAGTAATCTTTTTTCTTTCTTCACTATTCAGGTTGTTTTTCAAAGTTTAAACATGTTTGACATTTGACAAAATTGAAAGAGAATTGATTCTAACAGCAGAATACTTAGGAAAAAACAACAGTGGGAAACATTATTTAAGTCTCAATTAACTCAAGGTATTAGTCTCTAGCTAAGGCCATGAGGATGATCACAAAGAGCTGGACTATCTTTCCTATGAGGACAGACTGAGGGAGTTTGGATTACTCAGTTTGAGAAGACTCTTGGGTGACCTTATTGTGCCCTTCCAGTATCTAAAGAGGGCTACAAGAAAGCTGGGGAGGAACTTTTTAGGGTGTCTGGTAGTAAAAGGACATAGGGGAACAGCAAAACTAGAAGTGGTTAGATTCAGATTGGATATTAGAAATAAGTTCTTCACCATGAGGGTGGTGAGACACTGGAACAGGTTGCCCAGGGAGGTGGTGGAAGCCTCATCCCTGTGTGTTTTTAAGGCCAGGGTGGATATATCTCTGAGAAATCTGATCTAAGGCGAGATGTCTCTGCCTGTGGGAGGGGGTTGGAACTGGCTCATCTTCAAGGTCCCTTCCAACCCTAAAAATGCTGTGATTCTGGTGTGAGTCCTGGTTACAGACTTAAGAAGTTTGCATTTTATTTTTCCCCAAATTTACAAGCATGCCTAAGGTTTTGCTGTGGCTAAGGCACAAGTGTGCTGGGACTGACAAAAGCATTGGAAGTTAGAAATGGTTTACGCAGTTGACAAGAAAGACAAATCAAATTGGACATCCAGGGCTCTGAACACAGCATGACCTTTTTATTATTAGACATGTTTTCATTCCATATTCATTAATATTGTAAACAAAACAAAATGCATGGTAAATTTAAGTCATCACTGAGTCATTAGGAGAATAAACAGGCTAGGAAAAAGACTTGTTTTGCAACTGCAATATGATGATTCAAACCACTGGATTAAAAGGTCATCTGATTTTCATAATCTCATTACTTGCACTGAACAACAGCTGAAGCTGGAACTATGAGCAACTTTTAAAACTCAGTCTGGAAAATAGAACTCCCAGAAAGCAACTGTGGTGAAGGCATCATCACTGCATCAAAAGCTCCAACATACTGCTGCAGTAATAGACATTAGCTGCTCTTTCAAGAAAGAGGTAACTTCAGGCAGTAAACAAGACCACACCAAGATATCAGTTTACTACCAGGCCTCTGGTAAAAGCAAGCTTAAAAATGGTATAAGTTATTTCTCCTGGGGATGCAGATATATGAGGTTATCAACAACGATTTGCTTACCATATAACCTCTAAGAACAATAAAAAGGCATTTTACAGAGTTAATGAGTACTCAAAATGGTTACGTTAAGAGTTATATATCAAGCAAATAGCTTTACTCTCCCATACATAGAGACAACTGCACCTTGGTTAAAGTACAGAACCATAGAAACAACCAGGTTGGAAGAGACCTCCAAGCTCATCCAGTCCAACCTAGCACCCAGCTCTGCCCAATCAACCAGACCATGGCACTAAGTGCCCCATACTGTCTTTTCTTGAACACCTCCAGGGATGGCGACTCCACCACCTCCCTGGGCAGCCCATTCCAATGCCAATCACTCTCTCTGCCAACAACTTCCTCCTAACATCCAGCCTAGACCTGCCCTGGCACAACTTGAGATTGTGTCCCCTTGTTCTGTTGCTGCTTGCCTGGCAGAAGAGACCAACCCCACCTGTCTACAGCCTCTCTTCAGGTAGTTGTAGATGGCAACCAGGCCACCCCAAGCCTCCTCTTCTGCAGGCTGCACACATCCAGCTCCCTCAGCCTCTCCTCAGAGGGCTTGTGTTTCAGGCCTCTCACCAGCTTTGTGTTAGATGGTCAAGGCAGCCTGCAAATGTTTATGCTTTATGGGCTGTGAAAGGTAAATTTGACATTATTTTTTTTTTTTCATTAGCTTTAATGTCAGAATTTGGCTTTTTTCAGAGGACAGTATAAAAATTAGGTAACAGACAGAAGAGAAAAAGGATTTTTTATATTGGCCTTCCTGTAGCTGAAAGAGGCCTACAAGATAGCTATGGAGAGACTTTGTGGGGTGTCAGGTAGCGACAGGGCTGGAGAGAATGGAACAAAGCTAGAAATGGGCAGATCCAGACTGGATGTTAGGAAGAAGTTCTTTGGCATGAGGGTGGCAAGAGCCCAGAAGGGGTTGCTCAGGAAGGTGGTGGAAGCCTCATTCCTGGAGGTGTTTAAGGCCAGGCTGGATACGGCTCTGAGCAACCTGATCTAGCATGAAATGTCCCTGCCCATGGGAGGGGGGAGGCTGGAACTGGATGATCCTTGTGGTTCCTTCCAGCCCTGACAATTCTATGATAATGCCTCCTAGTGATTAAGACTCTCTGATCCAAATTTACTCTGTTCACCCTGAACAGGGCTACACCTAACAGCAAATATGCAGTTCCTCTCCTAGCTAAAAGGGGGAAACAAAAAAGCACCCTAACAACCTAAAAACACACACAGATCTTACGACCACATATCAGAGAAACAGGAGTTTGAGAAGTGGAACATGGTAAACAATACCAACTTGTACCTAAGCCTGTTTCAGTTGGACTTCTCTATTCTGTACCTCACCTTTTAAATGACTGAAGAATCAAAGATATCTGCTACTGTTTTCATAGTGGAGAAGTTGCAGGAGTGGTGTGGTACCTCTTGCTGTATACCAATTGTTAAACTGTTGTAGGCAATTTGAATCCATGGATGTAGAAGAGGATTTACTGTCTAGAGCATGCAGGATATGAGAATTTAAGACAAAGCAAGTTGTATCAAGGGGCTTCCAAAGCCATTTTTTGATGTCCTTTTTAAGAAAGGAAAGCAGAAAAGACAGTTTTGCTAGTTTGGTATGGTCAGTAATGCAACTACAGCTCATAGCTACCCAAAGCTTTACAGGTCCTGTTCTGTATCTTACATTGTTAATGAATCCTTGATTTTGCTGTCCACGATTTCCTTATACAGAGCAGCTGACATCACTTCTTCCATCGGACACATGATGCCATACTCTTCACAGCCATTCTCCTGGACCAGAGGATCCATCTTGTGAGGATCAAACATGATATTATTTGGTGTCACTAGCAGCACACCATTGACTGTACCCTAAAATGAAAGGAAGAAGAAGTGGTGAATTTTCTCTTTCACAGCTCAGCATAATCTCCATTTTTTTTTGTTTTGGTAGGAAAAAAAGTGGGTTCCCAATTTGTTTTTAAAGCACCTTTATATTTCAGCACCATTACAGAGCTTCTTGTGTTTTTTCCAGTCATCCAGAAACAGCTTTTCAGGGAAATCAAATTATGGAATAGAACCAACCAGGTTGGAAGAGACCTCCAAGATCATCCAGGCCAACCTAGCACCCAGCCCTATCCAGTCAACCAGACCATGGCACTAAGTGCCTCATCCAGGCTTTTCCTGAACACCCCCAGGGACGGTGACTCCACCACCTCCCTGGGCAGCACATTCCAATGCCAATCACTCTCTCGGCCAACAACTTCCTCCTAACATCCAGCCTATACTTCCCNTCCTCCTGCTGGCCACACTGCTCCTGATACAGACCAGGATGCCATTGGCTTTCTTGGCCACCTGGGCACACTGCTGGCTCATCTTCAGCCTACTATCCACCAGCGCCCCCAGCTCCCTTTCCTCCTGGCTGCTCTCAGCCACTCTGTCCCCAGCCTTTAGTGTTGTTTGGGGTTGTTGCAGCCAAAGTGTAGAATCTTGCACTTGGCCTTGTTCAGTCTCATCCCATTGGCCTCTGCCCACCCATCCAGCCTGTCCAGGTCTCTCTGCAGGGCTCTCCTACCCTCCAACAGCTCCACACCTGCTCCTAGCTTGGTGTCATCTGCAAACTTACTGACACTGGACTCAATCCCCTGGTCCAGATCATCAATAAAGGTATTGAACAGGACTGGGCCCAGCACTGATCCCTGGGGAACAGTAGATGATTATGTCATCTACTTTCCTAAAAGAAAAACATTTTTGTTCTTCATAACTATTTAATAGCCAGCTCAAGTAAAACAAAACCAAATCAAAGGAAAACCCTTACAGCCTGACACATAAAGATAGAGAATCACAAAGACATTCAGGTTGACAAAGCCCCTCAGGATCACCAAGTCCAACCTATAACCCTACTCTACAAGATTCATAGAATCAGCCAGGTTGGAAGAGATCTCCAAGATCCCATCCTAGCATCCAGCCCTGTCCAATCAACTAGACCATGGCACTAAGTGCCCCATCCAGGCTTTTCTTCAACACCTCCAGGGACCTCCTAATAGCCACTCTCTCTCCAGAAAGCTCCACAGAAAGGACACCAAAGGCCAGCACCACAATGGCAAACTCCCAGCAACAGAATCCTGAAGCAGAAATGTATCAATAACACTGTTGATGAAACTGAAGTTAAAAATCAGACTCTGCATATAAAAGCTAAGCAGCTCAACATGTTGCCCTCACAGGAAGTTCTGCTTCATAAACAATGTGCCCCAAAATAGCACTTGCAGAAGTCAAGCTTCCTGTATGCAAGATAAATGCTGAAGAAACAAAGTGAGCTTCTATTCAGGTGCAGTTTAGATCTAACACACTCAAGGGAAAATTAATATAGAGCCACTTCATTACTGAAAACCATGCAGTAACATCAGGCTATTAAAATCAGATTCCTTCTGCCTTAAAAGTGGTCCAGAAAAACGTTAATCCAGGTAAGTAAAATCACAGAGAGAAAAAGTAGATTAAACTCCACCTGCATGTAGATGTTCGACTTGGAATCAGTTTTACCTTCTTTCCATCAAAATTCCTTAGATTCTAAGTGGGAGCAGGATGCTAGGCAACATCCGGGATGGGAACTGAAACAGTCATTATTAAAAGGGAGGATTCAAGCCAAACTTGATGACATTGGTGAGCCCAAACACTACAATGATTCTGCACAAGTCCTATGCACAGAGGCTGAGGGAGCAGGGGTTATTTAGCTTGGAGAAGAGGAGGCTCAGGGGTGACCTCATTGCTGTCTACAACTACCTGAAGGGAGGTTGCAGCCAGGTGGAGGTTGGGCTCTTCTGCCAGGCAACCAGCAACAGAACAAGGGGACACAGTCTCAAGCTGTTCCAGGGCAGGTCTAGGCTAGATGTTAGGAGGAAGTTGTTGGCAGAGAGTGATTGGCATTGGAATGGGCTGCCCAGGGAGGTGGTGGAGTCACTGTCCCAGGATGTGTTCAGGAAAAGACTGAATGAGGCACTTAGTGCCATGGTCTGGTTGACTGGATAGGGCTGGATTGGATGATCTTGGAGGTCTCATTCAACCTGGTTGATTCTACGATTCTATGAATGAGGCAGTTTAGTAAAGCACATTTTTAAGAAGGCTTGAGAGGACTTTTGACAAGTGGTTTTCAAACAGGAGTTCTCTAAATAATTCCATTAGGCTCTTGAATACACAAGATATAACAAATACTCCAGTTCATACTTTATGAAGTTATCAAAAAGATAATTTGGTTTCATTCTTTGTTTCTTGTAGATGTTTTAAACCTCATTAGTGTTGGTCTTCTCACTTGGTTACTAACATATCTGTGCTTTTTCACTCACATTTCCAAGTTGGCATGTGGGGTTTCTATTTCAATCAAGCAGATCTTTTAAGACACCTTTTTCTGCCTCACAAAAGAGTGCAAAGAAGGAAAATGCATAGCAGGCTGCTTTTGCAGGAGAGAGGCAACCATTGTGGCTGCACGAAAGGGCATGTCTACACACAGAATAAACACAGACTTATGGGGTGACTCTGCAGCACACTGCTCACACTGATTTACTGCCTGACCAGGATGCAGTACATCCACACCATCCTGTTTCTCACTCTTGCACAACGCTGCCTCTGACAGTAGCAATAATCATGTAACAGGGAGCAAGCATTGACACAGAAGCAAATGTTTGCAGGTTCTGGCCACTGTATCTCAAAGAATTCCTGTGTGCTTGTCCGGGAAGTCACAGGTGGGACTAAAACTAACTCCAAACACATAAGGAACAAGCAGCCTCGAGAAGTGAGAAATGAGAGAGTTGTCTTTTAATGCTCACTGTCACAAACATTAAACACTTTGGATGTGATTTTTCAAGCTCGTTGTTAACTGCTTTATATGACTTCAGATGTGAAGTTTCAGTCATCATTGTGACTGGTGATGGTCAACTAAAACCTAGTAAAAGCCTCTTTTTCAAAGTGGAAAACACTCAGTGTATCACCCTGCACCATCAGGGAACATATCAAGGAGAGGATAAGACAACATGCCAGAGGACATTCCTACCAATTGTGTCACAAAGAGTGTATGTTTTAACCCTAGGTTATATTCTTCCAAGGCAGCCAACTTTTAACAGAGGCTTACAACTCTCAATTCCTCAGCATAAATGCACTTTAAGCAAAGAAGCAATGACTTGTCTAGGATCAACCTGAAAAAGTCCCTGAGGGACAGAATGCAAGGAGTGAAGCAAATTAACTGCAAAATAGAACAAAGTAATAAAACAAAGCAATAAAACAAAGCTTTTCCTCTACTTCCCTTACCAACTCCAAACATGCTGCTTTTGCCAATACACATGTACTGCCAAAGGCTTCAAGTGTAGGCATACATAGATGTGCAATTGTTTCCACCAGCACACACACACACAAAAGCAGTTTTAAGAAATGCCTATAAATTTGTTTACCAATAGAGTAAATCTACTAATGAGTAACACCAAATCAGCGGCATTCGTCTGTACATACCCAAGCTTAAGGTAAAAGAGGGAGTAGTAAAAGTGTTTCAAATTTCTTTGCAGTCATTCAGCTCTAGTGAAGGCATCAGTTTTCAGGATTAAAGTATGTAACAGTCGTTTTTCTGTGGTATGGGAAAGCAACACACTTTGGTTTTCTCCTCAAGCATTCTGAAGTCAAAGTCTTTCAACACAATCTCAGTCCCTAAAGATCTGCAGAAGATTTGTGCACCTGTGAGCTGAATGGAAGTTCACTGCCACTAACTTAGAGGTGTTTACCTGATGACAGAGAGAACTGTAAGTACTGATTCGAAGAAAATAAGGTTTCTAGCATATTTTACCCAATACAGAAGTGTTTCTTTACAGAATCAGGGGTTGATTCCGCTTGAATTGGTTTAGAAAAAGGAAAGTGAAGCTGCTGCACTACCTACTTCCTTAATTTAAGGCACAGAATCAACCAGGTTGGAAGAGATCTCCAACCTCATCCAGGCCAACCTATTGCCAAGCCCTGTCCCATCAACCAGACCATGGCATTAAGTGTTTCATCCAGTCTTTGCTTGAACACCTCCAGGGACACTGACTCCACCACCTCCCTGGGCAGCCCATTCCAATGCCAATCACTCTCTCTGCCAAAAACTTCCTCCTAACATCCAACCTAGACCTCCCCTGGCACAACTTGAGACTGTGTCCCCTTCTGTTGCTGATCACCTGGAAGAAGAGACCAACCCCACCTGGCTACAGCCTCCCTTCAGGTAGTTGTAGACAGCAATGAGGTCTGCCCTGAGCCTCCTCTTCTGCAGGCTGCACACCCCCAGCTCCCTCAGCCTCTCCTCACAGGGCTCTGCTCCAGGCCCCTCACCAGCTTCACTGCCCTTCTCTGGACACCTTCCAGTACCTCAGCATCTCTCTTGAATTGAGGAGCCCAGAACTGGACACAGGACTCAAGGTGTGGCCTGACCAATGCTGAGTACAAGGGAAGAATAATCTCGTCCTATTGACCACACTGTTCCTGAAACAGGTACAAGAGACATGTTATTCTTCATTGTAGTGAGAATTACTTGTGACTTATTAAGTCTACCACAGGCTAATCACTCCTTGCATCACATCTGAAAAACAAGCAGTCTAGGAAGCAAAAGGAAAGTGAATTAAGAAAATGCATATATATATATACACACACATATCTATATACATATATATGCACGTACGTAAGCTGCCCACCTACCTGTCAGCAACTAAATCTTCCTGTCAATGGTTTTACTTCATTTTTACATCCCAAGCTGTAACAGTCAAAGCTGAATGTTTAAGTACCTTGCCATTAGTGATGTACTTGCAATTGATTTTCAGGAACTTCTCTGTGAATGCTTCCTCCTCTTCCGAGGTGGATGACACCACTCTTGTAGGACGAACACACACGTGTGCTGGTGAAGTAGCTGAGTCTTTCTGTTGGATTCCATCTGGATCCTAAAGGGGGATACAAAAAAGAGCTTAGCAACTTGCCCTTTTCAGTACTGACTTGAAGAGCTCTTCTGTGATGTAATTTTTGTTCTTTGACATAGAAACAACTGTAAAAATAGGATTGCAAATCCACTACAGTTTAAAGGACTACTTTGATTGGGAAAGACCCTCTGGAAGTCAGCTAGTCATAGAATGGTTTAGGTTGGAAGGGACCTCAAGGGCCATCCAGTTCCAAACCCCACCATAGGCAGGGACATCTCCCACTAGAACAGGTTGCTCAAGGCCTCATCCAACCTGGCCTTGAACACTTCAAGGGAGGGAGCAGCCACAAGCTCCCTGGGCAACCTGTACCAGTGTCTCACCATCCTCACTGGAAAGAACCCCTTTAATGCTGTGTTCAAAGCAGGTCTAAGCCTGCATTAGACAGTGTTGTTCACGGCCTTGCCAGTTGAGATGAAGTTTTCAAAGGTGGAGATTCCACACTCTCTGCAAGAAATCTGTTTCAGTGTTTAACCACCTTCACAGTGACTGTTTTTCTTCTTACTTGAACAGGGTCCTCTCGTGCAGCAACTTGTAGCTGTTGCTGCTCACCAATTTATTACATAGCTCTGAAGACTCTGCAACACTGCTATGCAGACAGTCAGCCCTCACCTCGTCCTGCCACATGGGGCCCACTCTTCATGAGGTTTCCATCTCCAGACTGCTGACATCCTTCTAAGGCCCTTCCTTCCAGTGTCATGACCACTTTCCCTAATTTTTGTTGCCCCTGCCCCTAAGCTTGCTGACTGTATTCCATCCTTTGTCCCACCACTGAGGTCACCCATAAGCAGGTTATAAACAACATAAGCACCAACAGGAAACTTCAAAGATTCCTGATTGTCCCCCACTACAGAAAATCAGCAACAAAAAATAACCAGCCACACAAAGAACACAGAATCACAGAATTTCTTAGATTGGAAAGGCCCTTCAAGCTCATTGAGTCCAATCATGAGTTTCACACCGACAGGTCCTTGACTAAACCAAATCCCTCATTACATCTCATCACTATGAATTGCTATGGTTGGAAAGGACCACCAGGATCATTCAGTCCAACCTTCATCCCAGTATCCTTCATCACTAGATCACAGCCTCTGAGATCAGCACTCTGAGCCTGAAGAGCTTGCCATCTTTTCCAGCCCATCTTGGAGCCTATCCATTCAGTTCACATTTTTCCACAGGTTGTGGATGCTTCCTCCCTGGAGGCATTTAAAGCCAGGCTGGATGAGGCCTTGAGCAGCCTGCT
The DNA here is from genome assembly GCA_013400475.1 of Tricholaema leucomelas. Lineage (NCBI taxonomy): Eukaryota > Metazoa > Chordata > Aves > Piciformes > Lybiidae > Tricholaema lacrymosa > Tricholaema leucomelas. Next base: position 51,851 of record WAAF01017748.1, read on the forward strand.
CTAGTGGGAGGTGTCCCTGCCTATGGCAGGGGGTTGGAGCTGGATGATCCTTGAGGTCCCTTCCAACCTAAACCATTCTATGATTCTATGATTTTCCATTATTGTAGCAAGGCTCCCGTGAGACAGCATCAAGAGCCTTGCTCCAGTGAAGGTAGCACGTACTGCTCTTCCCTTATCTGCTAGCTAGTCATTTTAACACATACAGCAAGCAATGTGTCCTTCATAAATCCACTCTGGCTGTTTCCCACCAGCTTTGTCTTTCCCATGCCTGGATAAAAATGCCAGTGGATTTCCTTCATGACCCTGCTGGGCAGGTATCAGAAGAGTTATTCATCTTGCTTTCTACCAGTACATCAAACAAACTGGTGTGGCACAGAACCCTACCAGGGACAGGACAGACTTTGGTTTCAAATAAAAGCTACAGATACAGTAGACAGACTGTGCCAAAGCCTATTTTATAGTTGCAGGAATCCTGCTTCAGAGCTTATCAGCATTTAATACTTCAATTTAATGTATAATTGATATTTTTACTTGCTAATAAAAACACTATTATTTGTTAAATAATTGGAACTTCTACATTCCCTTTGGTTTTCTGCTTTTGTGTTCAGTTCTATTCACTACAAGTTTTGGCTCCATAACTTTAATCATATCCTGGAACACACAGAATCATAGAATCAGTCAGGGTTGGAAGGGACCACAAGGATCATCTAGTTCCAACCCCCCTGCCATCAGCAGGGATACCCTACCCTAGAGCAGGCTTCCCACAGCCTCATCCAGCCTGGCCTTAAACACCTCCAGGGAGGGGGCCTCAACTGCCTCCCTTGGCAACCCATTCCAGGCTTCCACCACTCTCATACAACACCACACACAATTGTTTCCAGTTCATCTTTCTATGTAACTTTAGTCTTTGCCTGCATCTTCCCATTTTTTCCTAGAAAGCAAACAAACAAAAAGGCAAAACACCCTCTAGAACACTAGACTGAGTTTTGCTGAAAAAGCTAATGAAGAAATAATTAACAAGCAAGCTTCTTGGAGCTAAGTTCCCCTCCATATACACCTTTCTCCCTAAAATTACAGTCAACCCCTGCTGATAGCCAAGTCAGCCATTCATTTCATATTGCCATGTGACATAGAAGCAGGCATAATACTGGCTGCAAACTTTCACATTTCCTGACAACACTCTTGGCACTACATATTTTCTCTGAAGTGGATTGTAAAGTTCTGTAAGTTGTAAAGCTATTTAGATGTTCTGAAATACATACATGCCTCAGACTGCTGGAGGGAAAAGTTCTTCATAGACTCCAGCAGCATAAGAGGGAAAAAAAACATCAGCTTAAAAATCTAAGCTGAGTTTGTGACAAACTTACTGGAATACACAGTGAAATATTAGGTTAGAATCACAGAATCATAGAATGGTTTCGGTTGGAAGGGACTTCAAGGATCATCCAGCTCCAATCCCCTGCCACAGGCAGGGACACCTCCCACTAGAGCAGCTTGCTCAAGGCCTCATCCAGCCTGGCCTTAAATGCCTCCAGGGAGGAAGCATCCACAACCTCCCTGGGAAACCTGTGCCAGTGTCTTACCACCCTCACTGTAAAGAACTTCCTCCTAATATCCAGTCTAAATCTCCCCTCTGCCAGTTCAAACCCATTCCCCCTCATCCTGACATTACCAGACCTTGTCAATAGTCCCTCCCCAGTCTTCCTGTAGGCTCCCTTCAGATACTGGAAAGCCACTCTAAGGTCTCCTCAAAGCCTTCTCTTCTCCAGGCTGCAGAGCCCCAACTCTCTCAGCCTGTCCTCATAGCACAGCTGCTGCAGCCCTCTGAGCATCTTCGTGGCTCTCCTCTGGACTCTCTCCAGCAGTTCCATGTCCTTCTTGTGTTGGGGGCTCCAGAACTGCACACAGTACTCCAGGTGGGGTCTGAGGAGAGCAGAGTAAAGGGGGAGAATCACCTCCCTTGCCCTGCTGGCCATACTTCTCTTGATGAGCCCAGCACACAGTTGGCTGTCTGGGCTGCATGTGCACACTGCCGGCTCTGTCGGTTAAGTAGGGCAACATAACAATATGCAACAGGTTTAGGCAAGTCTTCCATTAGCCACTTAGAAAGGGTTGGGTTAAAAGAGACCTTAAAGATCATCCAGTTCTCACCTCCCTGCCATGTTAAAAAAACCACCTTTCACTAGATCAGGCTGCTTGAAGCCCCATCCAGCCTAGGAGGGGAGCATCCACAACTTCTCTTGGCAACCTCAGTGTCTCACCATCTTCATAGTGAAGAGCTTCTTCCCAGTATTTAATCTATCACCTTTCATTGCCTCTCATCTTACCACTACATCTCTTAAAAACAAAAAAGTTCCTCTCCATCCTCCTGTAGGCCTCCTTTAAGTACTGGAAGGCCACTGTAAGGTCTTCCCTGGAGCCTTCTCTTCTAAAGGCTGAACAACCTCAACTCTCTCAGGCAGTCCTCACAGGGGAGGTGCTCCAGCCCCAGATATCATCTGCATTTGGCCGCGTGGTTGTGTTAAGCTATTCTAAGGTTTGATAGAAGAGAAACAAAACACAGGACATCATAGCTTATGTTTTCTCCCAAAGAGGTTCACATGTTAGGCATCTTATTTCTAGAAAGAACTCATCTATTTCAGTGGCCACAGAACAGAGAGAAGACCACTTTACACTACACAGAACCACATACCCTCTTTACCTTGAAGTGTGCTTGTATTTAAAGAGCAAACTTGAGAGTCAAAATTGGAGAAGAGTCAAAGAAGAGAGACATCCACACAGAGCATTAGAGAACATATGCTAGCATTTTTCTCAAGCACAGCAACCAGCAAACAGAGAAAGAAACACAGAACAGGTGCTATGGACGAAGAACAAACTCCTCCAGCCTTAACTGTTGGAATAGAAACTGAGTGCTTTTTATGCTGCTGGAGATTCTGTCTGAGACAAAACCAAACACAAAGCCTACACTGACAAGTACAAGTAATTTCTGCTTGCTCTTGCAAATTGTGTCTAGGAACATCCCATCCCTCCTTACATGTACTTCAAACGACATCAGAAAGCTGCCACAAATACTTGATTATATATTGTACATTGCTCATTTAGCTGACAATTCCCTGAGGCATTTAAGAACTGCTTGTAGTGACCCACATGTAAAGAGATGCACAAAATAGTTCTGCAGCAGTAAGAGAGTCACAGAAGCAGTCAGGGTTGAAAGGGACCACAAGGATCATCTAGTTCCAACCCCCCTGCCATGGCCAGGGACATCTCACACTAGATCAGGCTCTCTACAGCCTCATCCAGTCTGGCCTAAAACACCTCCAGGGATGAGGCTTCCACCACCTCCCTGGGCAATCCATTCCAGGCTCTCACCACCCACATGCTGAACAACTTCTTCCTAACATCCAGTCTGAATCTCCCCATTTCTAGCTTTGTTCCATTCCCCCCAGACCTATCACTACTTCACAGCCCAAAAAGTCCCTCTCCAGCTTTCTTGTAGGCCCCCTTAAGACATTGAGGGGCCGTGGTAAGGTCCCCTCAGTACCTTCTTTTCTCCAGACTGAACAGCCCCAACTCCCTCAGTCTCTACTCATAGTCATAGACAGTACAGTAAGCATCAGTTAAATTTAAACAACCCAACTGTTGCTAATTTTGAACTGCTTACACTGAACAAAATGGCCATTTGTATAAGATTTGAACTTTGAAAGTATTTTAATCTATTTTGTTTCTCCTGCACTTATCTACTACAAGTATATACAACACAGAACCACTAAATCATACTTTTTTTTTGTAGGAAGAGGTCTTTACGATCAAGTCCAAATATATTATACATATACACATGTCTCCCTTTACTCTGCTCTCCTCAGACCCCACCTGGAGTCCTGTGTGCAGTTCTGAAGCCCCCACACAAGAAGGACATGGAACTGTTGGAGTGAGTCCAGAGGAGGCCACCAAGATGCTCAGAGGGCTGCTGCAGCTCTGCTATGAGGACAGGCTACAAGAGCTGGCGCTGTGCAGCCTGGAGAAGAGAAGGCTTTGAAGAGATCTTGGAATGGCATTCCAGTATCTGAAGGGAGCTACAGGAGGGCTGGGGAGGGACTACTGACAAGGTCTTGTAATGACAGGATAAGGAGGAATGGGTTTGAACTGGCAGAGGGGAGATTTAAACTAGATGTTAGGAAGATCTTTCCAGTGAGGGTGGTGAGACACTGGCACAGGCTGCCCAGGGAGGTTGTGGCTGCTCCCTCCCTTGAAGTGTTCAAGGCCAGGTTGGAAGAGACCTTGAGTGACCTGTTCTTGTGGGAAGTGTCCCTGCCTATAGCAGGGGGCTGGAATTGGATGATCTTTGAGTTCCCTTCCAACCTAAACCACTCTATGATTAACTCAGCAGTGCCAGGCCACCACTAAACCAGCACCATAACAGACAAGAGCCAGAATTGGGTGTTTTTCTGACATGAATCTAACGCATTGTAGGAAGAACTCCAATTTCTAGCAAAACTAATAGTGAGTTCCACTGAGTGACATCCTACAATACAGGCCATATGGGTAGGCCTTTCCTAACATTCAGGGTCATTCTGAGACTGATACAGAAGAACATTCTTGCAGAGCAGTCTATACACTGTGTGACAACAGCTTTAGCTTGCCACAAAACATAAAAGACATTATTCATCACAGATGACAACAGGCATCTTACAAGAGCAGGCCAGCCAGGTCAGAGTGAAGGTGTAGAGGCAAAAAAATCAAACAGCAACTTTCAACAGAAAGGTCAACACAGCCTTTGCAATGCAACTGGAGAATCTATTTATTCAGCAACAAAGCAATACCTTTATAGTTAAACTTCTCTGAAGCAAGTCATGCAAGCAAGCAAATAAACAAATAAATGCTTGAAGTCTTAAAACTTTCTTGATCTTTGAGCACACAATCTTGGAGTAGCCATTTGGCAGCTTGACTAAGTGCTATGGGGAAAATATCTTGTCATTTGAGAGAAGTCTGAATAACTGGGAAAAGAATAATGATGACATGTAAAGAAACATCTAAGAAGGTCATAACTGCACAAACTGCAGAGAAACTCAGGCTCTGGTAATGCATTTTTCTGGTTGGAGCTTTGCTGATGGAATTCTATGGCTTGCAGACCAATGTTCCCAAACAGCCATGGTTTTATAAAGTCAGCTCCTAGCCAAAAAGGAGACTGTGAGCTGAACTACAGAGCAGCTTTGATGGATTACCAGTTTTGGAATTTACAGCCTTCAAAGGTAGAACTACTGAGCAAAAGTACACTACAATCAGCTCTGTATCAGCCCTGCACTACAAGTTTTGGTTTGGGTTGTTTGGGTTTTATATACTGGGTTGGCTTTTTTTGTGGGTGGTAGTATGGATGACGTGGTGCAGGGAATGCACAGTGCCCATATGGGTGACTTGGGCTGGGTGGTGTAGGTGATCTGGTTGTTTGGGGTGAGAGATGTGGGAGTGTTGTTGGGCAGTGTGGATGTGGCAGGTGATGTCAGGGTGGGGCAGGTGAAGCTGTGTGGTCTGGGATGGTGTAGGTGGCGTGGGCAATTGGACAATGTGGGGTGCATGATGTGGTGGGGTGGAGGGTGACAAAAGTCAACACAGGCAGCAAGGTGCAGTCTTGTGGGGCAGGGTGGTGTTTTGGGAGTGTTTTGCTTTGTTAAGTTTTACCTTCCCCCTCCCCCCATTCCTTTATTTTGTTTTGCTAAGAAGCAGCTGGAGAGCCCTCTCCTGCACCTTTACAGAGCAGGGTGAGCCCTCAGCTTGCAGCTACTTGAGCATTCTTGTCTAAGCAACACAGCTGCAACAATTATCAGTAGGATTAGAGCAAAATACTGAACTAGTTCTGGAAGGCAATTGGAGAAAGGCAACAGGAACCAGCATTTCAGCGTGCAGTAAAAGTAACTCGCAAGAACTCAGTTTTCACACAGAAAACTGCCATTTACAAAGACTAAGAACTTGCATTCACTATTTTACTATTTCACTTTCAAATAGTTTAAGAAGGAAGCTTAGCATCTGTAGCATTTATTTTGTATGGGAAGATTAATTTGAAGGACAGGTATACCTACATTTACTGTAGCCTTGTCAAGCTCTGCTTCGGAAGATGTAGGTGATAGGGGACTTATAGGACTTAGAGAGGGGGAGCTGTCCACACTAGAAATGTAGTCTGGGTCAGGAACATACAAAATCTATAAAGAAGATATAATGTAGTTAGAGGTTATGCTTTCAAGCTTACTTTAGACTTCCTACTAGCTCAGGTAAATTTGCTATGCTTTCTCAAACCAAGCTATACAAAAATCAATCCTGCTCCCATTAATATTAACATAAGTTATGAATTGAGGGAATAAACATGCAAAGTACTCCTACATGTTAGCATTTAAGGTTTGTAAAGGCTATCTTAAGATTGTTTGTCACAATAATTGAGGAAAAAGTTCATTAAAAAGCATAAAGCATGCCATAAACTCTCAATACAGCATCCAAGGAGGACTTGTCAGGATATTTCTCTTGTTATCACTGTGCTATTAAAGCAGCTAAAAAGCAGGCTGGGGAACAAGTTCATGAGATATAGATCTTAGTATTTAATGTTAAAAAATCCAAACAACTAAAAGTAAAAACCAACTGAAATAATTTACCCATTGAACACATTATTTTGACCATGGCAGGCACTCAAGCTACCTAGACAAAGTTTTGCAGCAATCAGAAATACACAGCATTTTGTCAAAGGGCCAACAGCAAATGGCCAATGGTTAATACCTCAAACTGATTTATGCCTTGTTTCCAGGCCTGGCTTTCAAAGAGAAAAGGGAAGAGGAAAAAAAAAATGTGGCTAGATGTAGGCAGTACTTCTTAAAGATTGCTAAAGGGTAGCTCATACACTGTTGGCAAAGACAGCAAGTCTTCAGAGTGGAATAGAAACATTACTAATTCATTACAATAGATTTGCAAGCAGCAATATGCAGTCAGGAATGTTGTTTGTAAAGCTGTACCCTGAATTTGTCTTCTGAGCTAGAGCTGGTAAAAAAACCTGCCATACTTGGAAAGTAACCATTAAATGGTGTAGCAAAGCTTGGGTACAAGCTATGAGTGTGCAGTTTTAGGAGTCTTCTGTGATTTTATTTGAGAGAGATAAGTAGCTTCATGACACATTCCCTTTTTATGCAGCTATTTAATAGGCACAAGAAATCCACGAGCTAAAGAAAATAAGAGCTTTTACAAAGCCAACAGGAAAGAGAAGTACTTTAACTGGTAGAGGTAAGAAATATAGGGGCAAAGCCTTTGTTGGGTAAGTAACATATAGAGATAAGAAATATAGGGGCAAAGCCTTTGTTGGGTAAGTAACTTATAGAGGTAAGAAATATAGGGGCAAAGCCTTTGTTGGGTAAGTAACATATAGAGATAAGAAATATAGGGGCAAAGCCTTTGTTGGGTAAGTAACATATAGAGGTAAGAAATATAGGGGCAAAGCCTTTGTTGGGTAAGTAACATATAAAGATAAGAAATATAGGGGCAAAGCCTTTGTTGGGTAAGTAACATATAAAGGTAAGAAATATAGGGGGAAAGCCTCTGTTGGGTAAGTAACATATATAGTGTAGTAATACCTGTCCAGGAACGACTGCTCTGGAGAAAAGCTTATTTAACTGAACCAGTTCATTGGGTGTTGTATCAAATTTCAAGGCAATACTGTTTAAAGTATCTCTTGATTCCACCTGTATCAATTGAGGGGAAAAGAAAAACAAAGAAACCTGTAAGCAGTTAGTTCAAATAGTGGCTTGCAAATTTTATCACGTGTAGATTTACCGAGATGCTGATGAACTTTAAATCTTCATACCTCATGACTGCCTAAAGAAAGCCCAACCAGCCCACCACAAAACCCACACCTACCCTCTAAATATTAAGGTTATTGCAAATCCATGGAAAAACACCTGCCCTCCCACTACCTTTCCAGGTGTCACACACTGAGCTACAGGCTAAGCTACAGCACCAGAACTTCTGGTCTACGAATTCACTGCTGGGTAGCACTGAACTAATTACAAGCCTAGTTTCAGAGAGCCCTTTATTCTCCCTCTTAGAATCATAGAATCAACCAGTTTGAAAGAGCTCTCCAAGATCATCCAATCCAATCTAGCACCCAGCCCTGTCCAATCATCTAGACCATGGCACTAAGTGCCTCATCCAGGCTTTCTCTGAACACCTCCAGGGACAGTGACTCCACCCCCTCCCTGGGCAGCCCATTCCAATGCCAATCACTCTCTCTGCCAACAACTTCCTCCTAACATCCAGCCTAGACCTCCCCTGGCACAACTTGAGACTGTGTCCCCTTGTTCTGTTGCTGGTTGCCTGGCAGAAGAGACCAACCCCCAGCTGGCTACAACCTCTTCAACTCTTCTTCTCCAGTACTGACTTCCAGAAAAGCTGAAGCAATCTCTGTAAGCACAAACATGCTCCCTTTCTACTACAACAGGCTTCAGTTAACATGACTTTAAAGTAAAAAACCCTCACTGACATCAGAAGCAAAAATACTGAAGCAAAACAGGGCAAACAGTACAACAGCAGATGGAGCATAAAGCACTTTGAGTAGGAGATTCTCCAGTAAGCTCTTCAGCCTCATCTCCCAAAATGTATTCAAAACGAAGCAGCAGAAGAAAGCAAAGGGAAACTAATTTTATTCAGAGTATTTCAGAATTCACAGCAAGGATTTAAGAACAGTGAAGATGATATGGGAGCGTACAGCAACAAAATGTATTACATAACATTACAGGGTTTCATTAACAATGACAGGAAAAAGAAATCTTAACAGTTTAGAGAAGATGAAGCAATAAGGAAAGCTACAATGGTGTTGTTAAATATGGAGCACAGATAGAAAAAAAAAATCCACTGATTAATGTCTTAAATAGAATAGAATCAAGCAGGTTGGAAGAGACCGCCAAGATCATCCAGTCCAACCTAGCACCCAGCCCTATCCAGTCAACCAGACCATGGCACTAAGTGCCTCATCCAGGCTTTTCCTGAACACCCCCAGGGACAGTGACTCCAGAGGAGAGTGTCTTCTCTGTCTCTCTAACTACATTTGCACAAGTTAGGCACATTCCACTCTCTACAAATAGGATTAGACTAATTATTCACAGGTTTAATTTCTCTTCTATTTTCAAGGCTATTCACTTTTCTTGACAAATAGAGAAAAGAAAGCTTTCCCTTCTGACTTCCCCTTGCTTCACTTCATTTAGAGGGGGAAAGTGAAAGGCAAAGCTGCATTTTTCTTCATATAATGTTGTATCCTGTGCATAACTGCTTTGAGAAAGCCAGTAGACATCAGTAGCTGAACACCCACAAGGTATCTTCTGTTCCTTACTCATTTCCTTAACAGAAAAGTGGGAGTACAATGCCTTGTATGCCAACTGTTGCTAGACTTAAATGTAGGCAGCTTTTGCTTCTCCTTGAACGATTGATCTGGGGCAGAAAAAAGAACGGACAGCAGGGTAAAGAGAGAGAAGGAAAAGTCTTGGAGCAGTCTTGGTACTGCTTGCTGTGAGAGTAGACCTTGACCTTGCAAGTCAGACAGAAGGTGGCAGCATTCGGTGCCAAATAAATCACTGTACTGGAACCAAATAAAGCACTCTAGTTCCACAACCGAACTGCAGTGGATGCAAGCAATAAAACACACACTGGGCTGATCTGCTGCCAGTCACTACACCGGCTGAGGACTGCTCCAGCTGAATCTGTGTATTTCACTTGACTAAAACATCGCAACTTTTGCTCTCAATAGGATCATCATTCCTATGGTATACTCACTGGAGTAGGTAATGATCAATGAAAATAGAAAAAGGAAACAAAAATCACTAATTCAGGACTGTCTGGACACATACAAACTGCTCAGTACAGTAACCCCTGCTGAAACATTTTCTTAAAGTAGCTTTCCCCAGTACAAACTGCTTCCAGTCACCAACTGTTACGTATAGGTAAGACACACAAGACCTTATTGCCTATGCAGTTCTACCTTATGTAGGCACATACACATATACAACTGAGTCTAAAATTGCTTGCTAAAACCAGTGTTATTTCAGATACAGCTAGACACAGAGACCCACATCTCACATTCTCCTTTTCTAATAAAATCCTGAATCACAGAATCAGCCAGTCTTGGAAGAGACCTCCAAGATCATCCAGGCCAACCTAGCACCCAGCCCTGTCCAGTCAACCAGACCACGGCACCAAGTGCCTCATCCAGGCTTTACCTGACCACCTCCAGGGACAGTGACTCCACTTCCCTGGGCAGCCCATTCCAATGCCAATCACTCTCTCTGCCAACAACTTCCTCCTAACATCCAGCCTAGACCTCCCCTGGCACAACTTGAGGCTGTGTCCCCTTGTTCTGTTGCTGTTGCCTGGCAGAAGAGCCCAACCCCACCTGGCTACAGCCTCCTTTCAGGTAGTTGTAGACAGCAATGAGCTCTGCCCTGAGCCTCCTCTTCTGCAGGCTGCACACCCCCAGCTCCCTCAGCCTCTCCTCACAGGGCTCTGCTCCAGGCCCCTACCCAGCTTTGTCACCCTTCTCTGGACATGTTCCAGCACCTCAANCCATCCAGCCTGTCCAGGTCCCTCTGCAGGGCTCTCCTACCCTCCAACATGTCCATACCAGCTCCTAGCTTCGTGTCATCTGCAAACTTACTGATGCTGGACTTAATCCCCTCACCCAGATCATCAATAAAGATGCCCAGCATTGATCCTTGGGGCACACCACTAGTGACAGCTGCCAGCTGGATGTAGCACCATTAACCACCGCTCTCTGGGCCCAGCCCTCCAGCTAGTTCTTGACCCATATCAGAGTGAATCTGTCCAGCCACGAGCTGCCAGCTTTGCCTAGGCAGTTCTACCTTACAGAGTCACATAAACAACTAAGTCTAAAATTGTTCGCTAAAATCAATTCTATTTCAGATGTGTGTAAAGAGATCCACATCTCACATTTTCCTTTTCTAATAAAATCCCAAAGCAGACACTCTCTCCAAGTCATTCTATTGGAGCAGAGGCACATCCCATTACCCCTTTTCCACTTAGGGTGCTTATTGAAATACTCATACTTGCTAGGTGTGCTTGTGAGCACTGGTATGCAAATAACTTCACAGTCACCACTGACTGCCTTTGTTTCTGTCAGGTTAGAAGCTGGCAAAGTTATTTAAAAACCTTATTTAAAAACAAATTATCTACTGAGCTTTTAAATGAACTTTACTGTCATTGCATCTCAACAACTGGAGCTCATTTGTTCTTCCATTTAAAACTGTACAGTGAATATACATGACTCAGACTGAACAATTAAGTTTAATTAGTTGTCCAAGAACCAGAAACCAAAGGAACTAATACAATTAGAGAGATGGAAAGACTAGGAGTAAGGGTGAGGACAAAGGCAAGAAGATGACACAGCAATAATTCTAGTGTTGTGCCCAAGCCTTCAGAAAGATCAGATTATGGCTTATTTAATCATAGAATCAACCAGATTGGAAGAGACCTCCAAGCTCATCCAGTCCAACCTAGCACCCAGCCCTAGGCAGTCATCTAGACCATGGCACTTAAGTATTAATGAGTCTAATTTCTATGAAATGCAACATTCAGGAAAACAGAACTTGCAAATATCATAGAAGTGATCTCAAAAATAGTTTTATATCAGGTAAAAGATACAAGAGATTAACAGATAATGATTGTTTTATTACCCACTTTTTCCTCAAATTCCTCCCAAATCAGGAGCATTCCACTGCTGTGGTCTTTTTCAAGGAGAAGTGACAACCAGAGAACACAATCCTCAGCTTTGAAGTAGAAGCACCAAAAGGGAAAAAAAAACTTCTGAATGTTTAGTAGTCTAACCAGCATATAAAGGCTTACAACAGCAAAAACACACCCTAGCTGCACTAGAAAACTACTCAAGCTACCCTGGGACTGACAGCAAAATCCACACGATTCCAGACATATGTTAGTAGATACCATTTTTCTACTCTCAAAATAAACATCTCCAGCAAGTCATTACAAGAAGAAATTTCATATATTCATGTGGCTTTGAGGCCTTTCATCTGTTTGGTCAGCACAACACCACCTGCCACCCACATTCCCTTGCGCTAAGAAAGGGTCAAAAATTCCTCCCCTGTTTCACCTCAAGAAGCTGACTTCAGAAGACCACGTAGCTTTGTTTTCAGTATGCACATCTAATTGGTTTATAAGTAAACATATATATTAGCCCAGACACAGCTTCTGGATGTTGAACTTACCACTGTAACTAGCAAAAGATCACACACATGAAAACTGATAGGTCAGCACTGAGGACTCTGGCTTAAAACTCAGTCTTAAGACTCTGGTTTGCTATAGGCTTCTGTGACCTTCATTAATTGGCATCAGGCTCCTCTCACGATCTGGATAACACATTCTGTGCTTTAGGTGCTTCTCTGCCATTTCAGGAAAGGAGTACAGACTTTGACATCCAGAGAGTCAAAGGGGATGGCACAGGGCAGGGGAAAAAAAACCTCGTACACTGGAGCTTCCACCACTGATGAACCAGGCTCATCTCCCTCCAGTGCTCAATCCTAATTAGTTTTTTTAGACAAAGAAGTGCTTTTCCTGTATAATTTACTGCACTAGAGGAAAAACCAAAACAAAATTCTGAACAGCCACATTTTTCTTCTTTTTCTCCTCAAAAGGAAAAAGGATTAGAAGGCCTTTTTTTGAAGGCATGTGACTGCTAACATGCTGCCATCATTAGTGACCAGTGGCCAAGTCAACACTGTTAATGCTCCTTTATTTATCTGTAGTTGGCTCTTGTATGCACCTGCAACAGATGCTGGTTGTGCTTGTATGACAGGTAATGCACAAGACTTCAAAGGTAAAGTTAATACAGCAAACTTAAGGCAAATCACAGAATCATTCAGTCTGGGGAAGAGCCTTGAGGCCATCAGGGCCAACCATTATCCTAACCTTACCAAATCTGCCACTAAACCATATCCCTAAGTGTCACATCTAAATGACCTCTAAACACATCCAGGGATGGTGACTCAAGAACCTCCCTGGGCAGTTTGTTCCAATGCTTCACTACTCCTTCAGTGATTTCTTTTTCCTAATGTCTAGCCTACACTTACCTGGTCACCACCCCTGTGGAGTCAGGGTGTGAGCAGGCTCCTCTCCCTGCCTGCCAGCAAGCTTGGCATGCAGCTGTGCCAGCTCAGAGGGATGTTTTCGTGTGCTAAAGCTGAAGCTGCTGTAGGATACATTCTCTGCCCTTTTGGAGTCACCATTTGCTCTATGCCTAGGATGGTTGGCAAAATCTGCTGGTTGTCCATTTCTTTTTCAGCATTTGCTTTCCTAAATGCTTAGACAGCTGAGAATTTCCTGGCAGGCCACTTGGATTCTTTTCCATACAAGTTCCTGACCTTGCTGCTCCACACCCTTCATGTTTGCCCTTTAAAAGGAGTTATCAGCATCAGTGGTCAGTGAGAATTTCAGTTGTCTGGATAAGGCAGCTGAGGAGGAGAAGCCACACCAACTTCCTTTCACTTCTCAAAATTCAAACAGGGAGGACAATGAAGGAAAAGGAATCAATTCTTTCCCTTTCTGATTCAAAATCTGTAGCAACTGAGGTGTCTCATACATCCCTGGAGGTGTTTAAGAGGAGGCTGCATGAGGCACTTAGTGCCATGCTCCAGTTAATTAGGAGGGTTAGGTGAGAGGCTGGACTCGATCATCTCAGAGGTCTTTTCCAACCTGGCTGATTCTGTGCAGCTTAAGGTAATTCCCTCTTGTTCTATCACTACCTTTGAGAGGAGACCAGCATCTACCTCTCCATATGGTCCTTTCAGGTAGCTGTAGCAATGTAAAAATGCCATTTTCACAAAACTAAAAAAGACTAAAGGAAGGTTTCTAGCTCAGAACAATAATTCATCTAAACTGCCTGCTCTGTTGGCTCTTAAACCCCATTCACATGCAGCAGCTATGTGCAGAAGGGGTAACCAATTGGCTTGGACTAACTTAAAAAAAAAAACCATTGCTTTGACAGACAGCAAACAGTTAACAGCAAAAATAAACCAGAGTTTTCTGTACCTTTTACAGGCAGCTTAGTACTTTCTTCCTTCAGTAGCACCAGCAGTTGCAGCAGTAGCAGCTGCTGACATCATCCGCTGGCTGCTGCCACAAGTTTTTATGTTTTGGTAATCTTAGGTTAAAATCTTTAACAATAATTTCTTTTCAGCTTCAGTTTTGAAGAAAAAAAAATTGTTTGGGTTTTTTTTTTTTGTTCCCAAAGTAATTATTCCATTTAAAAAATAATAAAAATCTAGTGGGAAGTGTATTTCATCATAAAACCCCAGAACTTGCATCACCGAGGTTCCATCTCACTCCAAACCTCCAGAACACAAACAAGCCTCTCCCAAACTACGTAGCCACTGGAAATACTAACATACTAAAAAACACACAGCACACAAACAAAAAGCAAAGCAAAATCCACCACTAACTACCCACTTACAGCTAAGTAGGGTTTATCTCTGCTCCCAGGCACCCAGGGAGAGAACAAGAGGACACAGCCTCAAACTGCACCAGGGCAGGTTTAGGCTGGATGTTAGGAAGAAGTTCTTCACAGCAAGAGTGATGGGCATTGGGATGGGCTGCTCAGGGAGGTGGTGGAGTCCCCATTCCTGGAGGTGTTGAAGAGGAGTCTGGATGAGGCACTTAGTGCCATGGCTTAGTTAATTAAAAAGGGTTAGGTGATGGGTTGGACTTGATGATCTTAGAGGTCTTTTCCAACATGGTTAATTCTGTGATTCTGTAACTTTTCTACAATACTTGAGGGGAAAGTCTGTTTTCTGCCTTCAGCCCTTTACTGCTTCTCAAAGTCAGCAGGCTGCTCAGAAAGGTTGCAGAGTGTCCTTCTCTGAAGACTTTAAAAACCCACCTGTATGCATTTCTGTGCAGCTTGCCCTAGGGTATCCTGCTTTGGCAGGGGGGGTTGGACTTTATCTCTGGAGGTCCCTTCCAACCCCTAACATTTTGTGAAAGCAGCAACACATGCAGACAAACACATGTATGAATGTTGATGCTTTGAGAGGTAGTAGAATGAAGGCAGAAACCACACATTAAGTTCATCTCTCCACATGGAATAAAGCCGTAAGTAGTAACAGCTGCAAATTCATCACAATAACTCCCAGACCTCTCTCACATGCACAATGAACATAACTTCAGTTTCTAAAGGTCAGGTCTGTGTATTTTATTAATAAGTGTGCACAGCACAACCAAAAGCTCAAAAGATTTGATGTTATGTAAGTACTCTGCAAGTGAAGCACATATGAAGAGCAGACAGGAGATGGCATTTGTGAGGCTGACATACACCACTTTCAGCACATGCAACAGGCTCCTTTAGAAGCTAGACTAAACGTCAAGACAAAAAGTCTTTGGTTCTTTTTGACTCACAAGGAAGTGATGCATACTCCAACGTGTATTAAGAAAGTTATTTTTGCAACTAAAACCCCACCTACTGGAACACAAAACCCTGTGGAAGTGGAGGACAACTTGACACAAAGGTGCTGATTTAAAACAGGGAAGCTTGGGGCTTCAGCTGTACCTGAAACCTTGCACAGCAAAGCAAATGCATTCACACGGTGGTAAGAGACAAGAGATTTACTGACAGAAGAGCTACACTTGAGCATTTTCTCCTATTATTTCAGGCAAAACTATGGGCTAGAGCAGTGCAATAGAAACAAGTCACATTTATTTCAACATTCTTCAGCTGCTACAATCTAAGCAGCAGAAATGTTTAAGTTCTAGCTAAAAGGAAGTCTTTAACATAGGCTACAACTGTATCCATACTACCAATGAAAGGCACATTAATGAAGACCATCTTGCTCCAATACACATATCCTCTACCTCTCTGCTAATGACTCTCTCAGCCTTCTCAGTAGTTAAGCCATGGCTTGGCTTAATGTAACATTAAGAGTTAACTCTCCCCCATATCTCTCATTTGCAGAATAAGAAAACACCAAAAGGTCAAATAAAGACTCTTTATAAAAGTTCTTAATTTTATTTCCTCATATTCAGGTTCAAAAGCATTCAAAAGGTACCTGTGATAGACTTCCCTGTTTTAATGTCAACTCTGTGTTATTTATAGCTTAATTATATTTCCAGTATATAATACAAGACAGATACTTCTCACTTCAGTTTCCCTTAGTAACCAGAAATGTGAAAAGCTGACTGCAGCACAGTTTGAGGGTCATTTCAAGAACAGAACAGGCAGAGAAAGGCTCCATTTTCAGATACTGCTGCAGAAACAGATACAGTAAAAGGTATGGATCTATGAAAATCATGAGAATGCCAGAAGGTCAATATCAAGAGACAGCTCCCCCTTTCTCCCCCCAGCTTAACTCTATTATTCCTCCTGATGTCAATAGATTATCACTAATGCTGAAAGCAGGGAATCTGCAGATTGTATTACAATTAATGTTATTTACAGTTTCTAACTAGTTACCTAAAAGTGAGCCAGTCTGATAGATCAGCTTGAGAGTTTTTGAAGAGAAACACACAAAGCACCCCCAAACTATCAAAACCCCAACCCCCAAACACAACTTAAGTACTAGCAGCTAATCCCCAAGGTAATTCCTGTCCAAATGAGCCATCAGATACACAAAATCCTAAGCTTAAAGGCAGTGCACACTACCCTCACGCCTGTATTTTGTAACGAAGCTGAAGTCAGCACTTGCTATGCAATGACATTCAAACAAGAAAGCAGCTCACTTACAGAATATTCAAGAGTTCCTCTGGGCTTCTGAAAGGACATTCGCCGCCCATCCTTCTTGTCTGAGGTCTTCTTCTGGCCAGTGTCTGAAAAAAATTGAGGCAATGCGCGTGTTAAATTCATCTTCCTCATCCAGTACTGTCACAGGCTGCTGACTACAGCCCCGTGGGCAGACATCTAATTCACCAGTTACACAGCCTGCTCCTGGTGACTCTGCCTAACTGACAACCAGCTGCTAGAACAGGGACTTCATTTCTCTGCAATGCTTGAAGAATTTGACCAATATAAACCACTGATAACTGGGCATGGACTGCATCAAGCACTTGCTGCTCTCCAGGAAATTATTAATGAAGGAAGACTAAAGAGGAGCCTATCAGGCAAGCAGTATTTCTGGAACTACTGTGTTTAATTGGCTTTATATCATACCCAGTCTGCTTTCATCTAGAGGGAAGAGGATCTAGAGTTCCCGTATGTTCCACCTAATCAGCTGAGATTATTTTTTGGTGCTGTTTGAGAAGTACAGAGTATTTACAGATTTCTATAACCCAAAGAGCATCACTGTTTTAACACTGCAATTATCCTGCCTGTAACAAACACATCACTTATGCTTATTTATTCAGAATGCAGTTTTATGATCTCAATTTCACAGGCCACATCCACAATTTGTACCTGAAGGACACTACTTTTTTTTCCCCCATGCTAATTGGCTTGATAATGATGATAAGCACGATGCAACAGCATCCTTACATGATTCAACAAAGCATTTAATTCCACAGCTCTGTAAAAGTGGTTTTTAACATAGCCATTTATATACACATATGCAATTCTGTATTTCTTGAGACAGACATTAGGTCTTTGTCACAAGGTTTCCACATTCAACAGCTAAACATCTGCTAGTCAGGAGCCCAAGTGAGATGTTCAGCTTTCATGCTGCAATGGGACTGTTTATACTCCCACTTTAATATATTCAAATTCCAGTTATCATAACCAAATATATTACTTCAAACTAAATGGAATAGAAAACAAACAAACATCACAAAATGCATTTTAAAAAAACACTATTTCAGCATGGCTAGGTAGAAAATAGCATCCTGGCCTGGATCAGGAGCAGTGTGGCCAGCAGGACAAGGGAGGTTACTCTTCACCTGTACTCAACACTGGTCAGGCCACACACCTTGAGTGCTGTGTCCAGTTCTGGGCTCCTCAATTCAAGAGAGATGTTGAGGTGCTGGAAGGTGGCCAGAGAAGGGTGACAAAGCTGGTGAGGAGCCTGGAGCACAGCCCTGTGAGGAGAGGCTGAGGGAGCTGGGGGTGTGCAGCCTGGAGGAAGCTCAGAGCAGACCTCATTGCTGTCTACAACTACCTGAAGTGAGGCTGTAGCCAGGTGGGGTTGGGCTCTTCTCCCTGGCAACCAGCACCAGAACACGGGGACACAGTCTCAACTTGTGCCAGGGGAGGTCTAGGCTGGATGTTAGGAGGAAGTTGTTGGCAAAGAGAGTGATTGGCATTGGAATGGGCTGCCCAGGGAGGTGGTGGAGTCATAGTTCCTGGAGGTGTTCAAGAGAAATCTGGATGGGGACTTAGTGCCATGGTCTGGTTGATTGGATAGAGCTGGGTGCTAGGTTGGCCTGGATGATCTTGGAGGTCTCTTCCAACCTGGTCGATTCTATGTATCTATTCTATCCACTGAAGCCTGTGCTGGGGCACTAGCTACATTTGCTATAAATTAACAAAAACTTCTGTGCATCATCATTTTTAGACTGCAAGACTAGAAAAGACATTAGACAAATAGCGGCACAAATTTCACATATTCCCTCCCAACTTTCTACACGGATAGCTGAGTATCAAGATATGGAATGGAAAGAAAATCACAGTGTAAATTAGGTGCCAAAAAAACAAGAACAAAGCAAAACCAATAAAAACTCCCTAAATCCCAAACAAACACAACATCTATGTAAAAAAACAAAACCCAGACAAACAAACAACCACAAAAAACCCCAACAACCAAACCCAAAATAATAATATAAAACCCAAACACCAACACCAACTCTCTCCAAACTGTAACAAGAATAAGAATAGAAAAAATTGAATGGAGCAAGCTGCAAAGGCCAACAATGAAAATGATTTCCAGCAGATTCAATTTAAGTATTCTCCTGGTGGGTTCTTATATAACAAGGAAGTAAACACTGGATTAATTCTACTTTTTTATATGTTGCAAAAAAAGGTCTAAGGGAAAATGCTTCCATACCTACAAGATAGAAGCTTTTATTGCTATGAATGACAGTTAAGAATTTAAGCCAACTTTTAAAAGCTTCTTTTAGAAATGCTGAACAATTTAGACATTAATTCTGCATGCTGCTATCTCCATACAACACAAAAGGTTATTTCTTCCCTTATTTATTAATTGCAGCTTTAGAGAATGATAGAATCAACCAGGTTGGAAGAGTCCTCCAACCTCATCCAGGCCAACCTACCACCCAGCCCTAGCCAGTCAACCAGAACATGGCACTAAGTGCCTCATCCAGGCTTTACTTGAACACCTCCAGGGACACTGACTCCACCACCTCCCTGGGCAGCCCATTCCAATACCAATCACTCTCTCTGCCAACAACCTCCTCCTAACATCCAGCCTAGACCTCCCCTGGCACAACTTGNCTCCCTTGCCCTGCTGGCCACACTGTTTGTGATATAGGCCATTGTCTCTCCTGTCCACCTGGGCACACTGCTGGCTCATCTTCAGCTACTATCCACCAGTACCCCCAAGTTCCTCTCTGCCTGGCTGCTCTCAGGCACTCTGTCCCCAGCCTGTAGTGCTGCTTGGGGTTAACTAAAAAAAAAACCAAAAAGCACAAAAAAACCCAAACAACAAACCCTTTACTTCAGATTGTATTAACAGCTTTTAAAGGCACTACAAATGTCTCTAGGGGAAATGAAACCCACTCAGCAATAAAATACTAGAAAGTTGTGTGTAGAATTAACAGTAACCAACACTCTCCTCTTCCAGATCGAGTATTTTGTTACTCAGGTTTTTACCTGACCTTACAACACAACAGGTGCCTCCTCAGCCAGCTACTGTAAAATTGCAACAGCTGCTTGACTGTAGCCATTCCAAAACTTTCAGCCAACATCAAAGCTTTGCCAGCAGCCTAATCATTTTGTTTCAGAAGCAGTCTGGCTCAAATACTCCTTAATAAAAGTCAAAGGATGCAGCTGAAGAAAGATTGATCTTATCTGAAACCCTCTAGGTAGTTTAGTAACCTATACATGGAGCAGCCCCACTGTAGAATAAGGATCTTCTTTCCACTGCCCCTCATTACTAGATAAAAAATAAAGAAGCCTTGATTTCACACCTTCACCAGCTGTGAGAGCATTATTTCCCCCCCCACTACATGGTCACTGTGCTCAAGGGTTTCATAACCTGCTGTCACGTAAGTACCCAAGTCCTCCGAGTCAAGAGCTGGAGGCAGACAGAGCTGAGCTACCTGTGCACTGACTACCCCGCTGGTGAAACACTGCACAGAGCTGTCAAACACCAGGCCTATGCCCACAGCCTGAGTGCTTGAGCTGTCTGTTCATATGCAAGCCACCCATTTCACCCAGCCTTTCAGAAACAAACCTAGGAGGCATTTCAACTGCACAAACAGGTCAAGGTAGCAGACACATGAACTCAACCTCCTGGATGGCATACTGCAACTACTTCCTACTGAATGAGTAGGTTTGTTTTTGAGAAGAAAATAAATGCATCTCTCAGCCACCCTTGCACCCCTAGTATTCTAGGCAGCATGTGAAAACAGAAGCAACTACAACCATAGGATGGAGTGGTCTGAAAAGATCTCAGCACCAGTAAGAATGGGTCTCCATCCTTTCATAATCCTTATTTTCCTGATAACAACTCTGTTGCACATGGGCTCATCTTGTTAGGTTACACACAATCATTGCCTAACCTGCCCACAGTAAGCCAGAAACTGCCAAAGGTTGATATTCCCAAATCACAGGTACAAGAATAACCTGATGCTACTGACCATGCTGCACACAACTTCAGTAACCAACAGCACTATGTTTAACAAGAGGATCTTGTTAACGCTTAACGTGAGCACCTAAGGAATCTGAATGTGCACANCCATGTTGTCATAGACAGAAAGAAGAAACCTTTCTTATTGTCAGTGGATGTTTTCAATCTGTACTATTATGTTATACCACTATTATGTGGAGTCACCATCCCTGGAGGTGTTCAAGAAAAGACTGGATGAGGTACTCTGTGCCATGGTCTAGTTGATTGAACAGGGCTGGGTGCTAGGTTGGACTGGATGAGCTTGGAGGTCTCTTCCAACCTGGCTGATTCTATGATTCAGGACTGCACCTCCACAATAGCTTTAAACATTTAAAGTGCAAATGTACATGTCAGATCCACAAACAACATTTCAACTGCCTAGAATTCAAAAGACTAAAACTAGGAAGATGCAAAAGGCAGCGTTCAAAATGACAGCAGACCAATATTTAGTCTGAATACATGCATACAGAAACTTGAGATTAAATGATGACTGCAGCATAAGAAGAGTTATGATCAACAACCTAACCAGAGAGAAGGACTCAATGTTCCAACATATTTATACAAGACAGTTAAAGGGTTTATAAGAACATTATGCTTTAGGAACATACAGTTTGCAGTGAGGCAGCTTTGACCTTAAAATATGCAACAAGAAGTGGCATTATTCAACTGAAATTTAAAGACAACTGCAGTTAAATTCCAACATTTACAGAGGG
Organism: Tricholaema leucomelas; assembly: GCA_013400475.1. Taxonomy (NCBI): domain Eukaryota; kingdom Metazoa; phylum Chordata; class Aves; order Piciformes; family Lybiidae; genus Tricholaema lacrymosa; species Tricholaema leucomelas. The sequence continues at coordinate 73,371 of WAAF01017748.1, forward strand.
GGTCCACTGAGTGCCTCTGTGTTGCCCTGTGTCATTAAGTTTTCACTGACTTGAAATCTTTCTGTGGCATTGCTAGTTCAAAACGACAGGACAAGAGAGACATTCCTTACTTCTTGGTATGCTATCTGAGCTGAACTGTAGACCTTTAGTTTTCTGTTTGCTGATGCTTCCAGCACATCTTTTGGACTTCTATTAGGAAGAGCTGCTAAAGAAACTTCAGATTTGTACTGTGAGTAACAATGATACATGCTCAGCACTGCTTAGGAGTAATCTTCAAGCTCTGTGTGGATTAAAAAACATGTATCAAAGTCCAGCACAGAGCCACAAAGATGAAGGGAGTGGAACATCTCCCTTCTGAGGAAAGGCTGGGGGAGCTGGGGCTATTTAGCTTGGAGGAGAATGAGGAGTAACCTCATTCATGTTTATAAATGTGAAGTGCAGTGTCAGGAAGATGAAGCCAGGATCTGCTCAGTGATGTCCAATGACAGGCCAAGGATGGTCGGGTGCAAGCTGGAGCAGAGGAGGTTCCACAGAAATCAAGACAAAACTTTTTCACTATGAGGGTGACAGGGCACTGGAACAGGCTGCCCAGAGATGTTGTGGAGTCTACTTTTCTGGAGACATTCAAAACCCATCTGGATGCATTCCTGTGTGACCTGCTCTCGGTGGTCCTGATCTAGCAGAAGGGTTAGACTAGATGAACTCTAGAGGTCCCTTCCAACCCCTAAGATTCTGTGATCCTACGATGTACTGTTTTGCAGTTGCTCATCTTCAATTCATTTCTATGTTAACAGAAACAACAAAGATCATTTTTTCCAAGAGGAATGAACTGATAAGAGAAACAAGCATCCTCCGGGATAAAGCAAGTAAGCTGAACAACTCAACAATTAATGAAAACCGTTTACAATTAACAACTGAAGAATATTAACATACACTTAGACCACAGACCACACACTCCCCATACTGAGAACTGCAAGTTCAGCACTAAATTTACATGTGTTTAAGGCAGCAGCAGTAGCCTTGTTAAATATTTGTCTAGGACACAATTTGCCATAGGATCTAAAACACACACAGCACATATGGGGAAAAGATACTTTAGAAGTGGATCACAGGGAAGTAAGCAAAGTCTTGTTTGAAGAGTTTTGAATAGTGAAAACATGAAACAACTAACTGATGAAACAGAGCAAGTATAGAATATTACATCTTTGTTAGATTAGTGTTGCTCAGTAACAATTAGATCCTTATAATCTGTGACAGAGAAAAGAGATTAAAGTAGGAAATCTTCCTATTTCATAAAGCTTGATGACTTGGGATTCCTAACAACAGGGTCCACATCTAAGTGCAGTCTCACTGACACTTCTCCCCGCTCCTGCAGTTAAATATGCTTAAGTTAATTACTGGAATATTATTTTCCAGTTATCTTCTAGTGTCTTAGGAATGAGAAACAAAGATCCTCTAAAAGCAGCCTACAAGATGCTAGAAGCCTGCATTTTTTTTGCCAAAATGGTAAGTTTTCAGCTCAAGTACTGTCAAAATGCTCCCCTCGGTCTTGTTGTGCTGAGCAACTGCTACTTGTTCTGCAGTTCAGCCTCTCCAAGCAAGTCATGCTCACAAAATTCTTGATCTTTATCATTGCTTGACACATGATTCTTTGATTCATTTTTCTTTATCAGAACCCCAAACTAAATGCATCAAAGATCTTGTTAATACCACATCAGCACTTCAAACCCATCAAAATATTTTGCCCTGCAACAGATCCAGCACTGATCCAAGTTCATGAGTGCCCCTAACACAGGATCCTCTTTCCTACCATCTAGTCAGATGACAGCATGTAGGCAGAAGAAATTCAAGCAGCACCTCAGGAAGAAATGGTTAGAGACAAAGACAGCTCTCTGCATCTCATGAGCTTTCTTCTAAAATAAGATTTCTCATTCAAGATAAACAAAAATGCATAATCTGAAGATTATGCCAGAGTATAAGCAAAAGTATAAGCAGAGTATACAGTGAAAGTAACCTTCCTTCCCTGTTCCATCTGAAACATGTATGCCTACAAGTCAGTTACATCAGAGACCACCTAACTGCAAGCTCCACCTACTGTACAACCTCACTGCAGAACAAATAAATGCATTAATGAAAACTGGCAAAAATAATGGCTGTTCTGAGACAGCAAAGGAAGTAAACTTTGACAACTAATAATCATTGCCCACCTCTCAGAACGCTAAGCCTCTGTAGCTGCACATCTCACAACATCACACATAAGCAGTTACACCACTAAGTAGCAAATATGAAGTTACACTTGGACATCCTGTAAGATTTTACTCTTTGCTTTATAATGCTTAAGCTAGCTTTCCTAAGAGACCAAGTCAGTTAGCTTGTTGTACTGATGCAGCACACCTGTAGACTGCACCTGCTCTGCTAACATGCAAACAGATCTGCTGTGCACGTGAAGCTATGCCCAATGCTTCAGTAACCACCTTCCTGTACATTTTTATTACATTAGGTTTGAAGATCACATGGAACCAGAGGGACCAGTCAACATACTTGAGGGCAGGGCTGCCATTCCAAAGGACTTGGACAGGCTGGAGGAATAAGCTGACAGGGACCTCATGAAATTCAATAGGACAACAGTCCTCTGCATGGCAAGGAAGAGCCCCTTCTGTTGTACAGGCTGGCACTGCCCAGCCAGGCAGTAGCTCATTCTGTTGTACAGGCTGGCATTGCCCAGCCAGGGAGTAGCTCAGCTGATAAAAAAAAACTTGGGGGTCTCAGTAGGCAGCAGGCTTAAGACAAGCCAGTGAAGTACCCTGGAGTGCAGCAAGGAGGGATGTGTTGTTAGAATCATAGCAAGCAGATCAAGAGTGTCAGAGAGACCCAATTACTCTTCTTAACTTGGCACTCAGACTGCATCTGAAACATTTGTTCTAATGTCTGCATCCCCTTCCCTCTCAGGTCTTTTCAACACAAAAAAGGTCTTCATAAAGAAAAAATGGTGAAGGGCCACCACAGGAGTTGGGGGCTGTAAGAAGAGAGCTTCTCCAGCCTGAAGAGGTGGTTTTGAAGTGCTGTAACAGCAGTCTTCCTGCACCTGCTAGGTAACATCCCCACAAGTGCTAAGATGACAGAATCAGGGTCTTCAATGATGTATAATGGGAAAACAAAAGACAATAGACATAATGGACGAACAGGACATCTTCTGACTGTATAAAAGGTAAAATTCTAACTGCCAAGAGTAGTTTTACAGTTTCCATCTCGGACATTTTTGAGACCCAGCTGGATAAAGCACTTAGAAACGAAGCCTGAAGTCATGGTCTTCCCTATTTTAGAAGCAGGACTAAACAGTCTTGCTTGCAATTTATGTGTAACTGTGATTCCATGTTTTTCTGTCAAGCAGTGCAGATGTACAAAGGTTCTATATCCACACATACATATAGGCGAGGCGTGTTGAACACTGAAGAACAGAAAAGTACTATCCTTGCACGGAGCAAATAGAAGGGCAACCATGAACATGCAGGTTCTCAACAAAACATCAATTTCAAGACTGTTTTAGTATTAGAAAAAGGGAATTAACCAGAAAAAAATAAGATAAAAATGCAACATGACACAGGAAAAGAAAAATGCATCACAAAGGACTGGCATAAACTATACTTAGATCATAAACTGAACAGTAAAAACACCCAACGGATTCAAACTCTACTGAACAGTTAATGAAGGACTACAAATTGTAAACTATGTCCAAAATTCACTAAGGGGAAGTGTGAAAATATCAGAATGGAGTACAGTAATCAGTTTTCAACGGATTAGTTTCTAGAACAGTTCAACTGCACATCAGCGAACAGCCAAGCATGATCAATAGCAAAGACTTGGCAAAAAGGATATGCAACAAATTCTGTAGCCCAAAGCTTGGAGAAAAAAGGGCTGAGATGTAGTAGCACAAAGCATAACACAAAGTAAAGGCTGATTTAACATCACATATACCAAGGGAATAGGCAAGAATTTCTATATACTAGTAGCGCACAAGTCAGAAGAAGAGATTGTGCATACATTAACATGTCACAAGATGACTGAGTCACCACCAGCCTTACACATTCCAAGATCACATTTGCTGCTTCTGCCTGCACCCAGTGAAGTATTTTCAGACACTCAAGAGAAGCATTAGTGCCTTTGTGAAGGGTGCTGGTACATTTCACATGTGCTTCATCCAGGAACAGCATGTACAGGAAACCTTGCAGAATCCTCTCTCCCCAGTTTGAAGACTCTCTGATGCTTTATCACATACTTGTTAATTTCTTCAAAGTACTGAACAAAGTGAGGAAATAGTCTACCTTATTCTTACATTTGCTTTAATCTGAGACAGACTTTTAGAAAGGAAGATACTTTTACAGCAGGACTTGACAAAGGAGCTGTAACTTGGCCTTGCACATTTATCTTATGCACTGCTGCTACCTTCACCACAGTCATGAGGACTGCCAGAGGCCACAGAGCTTACTGGATACACTCAAAAGCTGATGGGACCAAAAAAAAAATGTAAATAAACTCACAAGCCACACAGTTCAGAAGTGAACAACCAAACTGAACCTGAGGGAGAAAACACAACTCTTTAAACAGAAGGCAGATTGAAAAGTTTCCCCTCACAGAATGGTTAAGAGAATTCTCTGAAGAGTTCTCGAGTAGACTGACTTTTATTTAAGCTCTGCAATTAAAGACAGACTGGAGGAAGCCAGGACTGCCTATGCAGTGTACCTTCTTGCTCCATGAAGTGAGCACAGACAGAAACATGGTGAAAATACCTAGGAAGGAGTAAGCCCCAGACTCTAAGTATGGAAATATATCCTAGAATCATTGAATGGTTTAGGTTGAAGGGACCCTCAAAGCTCATCCAGTTCCAACCCCCTGCCATAGGCAAGGACACCTCCCAGCAGAACAGGTCACTCAAGGCCTCATCCAACCTGGACCTGAACACCTCCCTGAGCAACCTGTGCCAGTGTCTCTCCACCCTCACTGCAAAGAGCTTCTTCCTAACATCCAGTTTCAATCTCCCCACTGCCAGTTTAAACCCATTCCTCCTCATTCTGTCATTACAAGACCTTGTCAATAGTCCCTCCCCAGCCTTCCTATAGGCTCCCTTCAGATACTGGAAGGCCAATCCAAGGTCTCCTCAAAGCCTTCTCTTCTCCAGGCTGCAGAGCCCAAACTCTCTCAGCCTGTCCTCACAGCAGACCTGCTGCAGCTCACTGAGCATCTTCATGACCTCCTCTGCCCCAGCTCAAACAGTTCCATGTCCTTCTTGTGTTGGGGGCTCCAGAACTGCACATAGGACTTTAGGTGGGGTCTGAGGAGAGCAGAGTAAGTCTTGCTCTGCTGGCCACACTACTCTTGCTGCAGCCCAGGACATCCTCAAAGAATAAAAGTGATATATTATAAGGCAGAAACCTCTTGAGTACATCTACTCCAGCCTCCAGTTTGAAGCAGGACATAAAATTAGGGCAGCTTAAAATGAACCTGTACCAGTGATAGGCCACTCTCCTTGGTAAATTTCTTGTCCCATTCGAACCTCCCAAGCTAAAAATCCTGACTGTTGTCTCTGCTTCTATCACTTCTTACTACCAAGAAGACCAGGCCCCTTTAGGTAGATGTAGGTCATAGACTGCCTCTAAGCTGCCCTGGTCTCGTCTTTGCAAGCCTAGCTCCCTCAATCCCTTCTCACAGGTCACATGCACAACACCACTATACATTCTGGCTGGACCCACTATAGTTTCTCAGCAGCCTCCTGTATGAGTGGTGCACCGAATCAATGTGCATATTCAAAGCATCTCCTCAGCAGTGCCACAGGAAAGCAGCAAACCCACTGCTGCCCACACTCTCTCTCACACAGCAGACAAAGCAAGCAGCACATTAAACTACAAGGCATGCTGTTAGCTCCTTTAAGTAAGCTGTTTGTATAGATGAGACTCAAATGTAACTGAACATTCAAAGTTAATTCTGCAGTAAAGAACATCCTAAACTCATACTGCCTAAAGCCTTGAGTTGCATTTTAACACAGATAAAAATGCATGTAACTACAGCATGCTAGCACCTACAATAGATCCCAAGAAACAAGATAGCTACCTTCTGTTCTACTTAAAGTTTTTAGGTAAAGCCAGGGGATTTAACACATACACACTAAGTCTTTCTAGAAGTTATCTACAGATCATCTTTAGAAGTTAATTAAAACCCCTGTGGTCTTCATATATATACATAAAATTATACTTTGAAATTATTGGTAGCAGCTTTACTAAAGCCAGATGCTTCTGTAGACATTCTGGTTGTCCTTGCATTTTTATCTTACTTTCTGAAGTAGTTTCACTGACTTGGCTGCTGACACAAACAATGTAAACTGGTTGGACAGGTTTACAGCCTCCTATAGTACGAAGAAGGGAGACACTGACGAGTGCTAAGAGATACCATAAAATGTTCTGCATGTACCTAAAAGACAGGCTCAGAACTGATTTAAGGTACAGCACTTGAACATACCCTAACACTCTGAAGTTGGAAACTCTACTAAAAGTAGCAAGACTGAGAGAGCCAATGGCATTCTGGCCTGGATCAGGAACAGTGTGGTAAGCAGGACAAGGGAGGTTATTCTGCCCTTGTACTCAACACTGGTCAGGCCACAGCTTGAGTGCTGTGTCCAGTTCTGGGCTCCTCAATTCAAGAGAGATATTGAGGTGCTGGAAGGTGTCCAGAGAAGGGCAACAAGGCTGGTGAGGGGCCTGGAGCACAGCCGTGTGAGGAGAGGCTGAGGGAGCTGGGGGTGTGCAGCCTGCAGAAGAGGAGGCTTAGGGCAGACCTCATTGCTGTCTGCAGCTACCTGAAGGGAGGCTGTAGCCAGGTNCTTCTAATTATTTTAAATTTTGCTTTTAAAGTAAGAATAAATGAGGTTGGGTCTTGTTTCAGAAATGTGGGAACTGAGGTTTAAGGTATTTACAAAGAACTACTCTTTTAAAAAAGCAATGCAGAGTCAAAACTGAACTATGTGGGAAAAAAAAAAAAAAGAACAATGAAAAGAACCTGCTGAAAGCCCTAAGTGTGTGTATGGGGAAAAAAGGGTAGAATAATAGGTAGATTTGGCTGCAGAATACCACTTACAGAGACTGAACATTGGGAATAGTTACCATTTGCCATTAAGGTTTAAGTTAATGTCAAGGGACCCATCTCTAATTAAAGCAGAGGTTGGATTTCAACTGAAGTACTGTAATCATTGTTACAGCGTCCACAGCAGCTATTGCCAGGGCACAGGCAGTTTGTGAAAGCCAGCAAAATGTTTGCTATATGAATTCTAGTCCTAAGAATCTGTTTCTGCCCATAGCTAACAGAAATCCAGTGAAGGAGATAATGACATGCAAGGGCCAAGATCTAACTGCCTCACACAGTGTGCTTTGCCCAGGTGAGGGGAAAAAAACCCTCTGGATCTGTCAAAAAGCCACATCGAATTCTATATACACAGAAAGCTACCCTGAATTCCAGAATCCAGGCATGTTTTTTGTTAACATAAATTTTAGGATTTACGCTGTGAAAGTATCTGAGGAAATACATTCCCTGCTCAAAGCTAGAGAAAAATCCAAACATCATAATGGGTCTAAGTTAATCTTTAGTCTGTGAGAAAGAGGGGGTTAAATAAAGCCATAGAAAGGTTTTCCCTCCAAGAAAAGATGTGTATCACAGGAGACACTTTAGACTAACAGCTGAACCCATCCCCTTGTAACTGATGAGAGACTAGAAGATGCTAAGGAGTTTTAGTGACATTTCAGTCCTGAAAGAGACTACGTAATCTTCATCAACAAATCTTTAACAGTTTTTAGAAGCCTTGCTCAAAAAACTTCATTTCACTGCTGAAAAACAAGTTACTCTTTCTCTTCCTGGATGTCTTTGAGGAGAGCGACAGAGAATGAAGGAAGAAAGAGTATCACTGTAAATGTAGCTGGTTGCCTATTATGCTTTCTGTGTAAGAAGCATGATTCAAGATACACAAGGAGACATCCACTACATCTGCACAGACATTCCTATTGCCTTGCCTGCTATCCTAAGTAGATCTTCTTTCTCCTCATACAACTATCCTACTCTTCCAAAACAACCTAAAGGAACAAAGAACCCTCATGAACTTCGTTCATTAGAGATCCAGCTTCAGCCTTACTTGTGGACTATGTCAAACATGCAACCATCACTTAAAATAGAGCTGCCTGAAACAGGAAAACATTTACTATTCAGATTTACTCTTCAGATTTTTATAAAGCATTTCCAATCTTAACTTCAGATGTTTTCTTTCCAAGCAGTCCTTCGACCATACTGCTTTTACAAGTCATGCCATAGTTGTTTTTAATCTCCAATCAATAGCACTACCTTGGAGAGTCCTCACTGCTCTGTCCTCTTCTGCACGTAGTCTGTGTGCATTTGCTGTCCACCTCTCCAGTTTTCATGGTATTGCTTTCCAATTGGAGTGCTCACTTCAGCTCAGGAACACCATCCATATTTACAGCCCAAAGACCTTATCAAGGAAGGGGGTGTCAAAAGCAGCTCTCTTACTCCCAGGCAAAGAACAAAGTCACTGTCTCCTGACTGACCTGTTTGACCACTGAAAGGCGGATGAACTACTTCTGTCCTCACTATCACCAAGCCTACTTTCAGAGTACTACCGCATGCTCCTCAGGATCACACGAAAAGCAGAACCCACCTTGTACACAAAGGAGCTCTCAAAGCAATGAGTCTGTACTCCAGTCACTTCCCCTCACCCTGGTCAATAAAAGCAGGAGGGGAGGAGGATCAACGACAGTAACTGTAGTAGCACTGCTACTGAAATCGGGAAGACACTGCGAGAGCAAAGCTGTTTTTTATTAGCCCCATCTGATGGCGCAGCCTTCAGTCAGGAGGTCGCCGACAACTGGGCAGCCGTGGCGGGGCAGGCGGTGGGCCATGTGCCAGCTCTCCCATGCCCTACCTTCTCAGTCCTCCACGGCCGCCTCCTCTCTCAGCTACCGCTCGTAACCGCCCCGGCACGGCCCAGGGGAGCAGAAGAGAGCCCTGCCACGGCTCGGCATGTCCGAGCGCCCCGGCACAGAGAGGGAACCGTGGGGAGGGACCCTTCTTCCCCCCAGCTCCCGCACGCTCTCGCCTTCCCTGGAACTCGCTCCCCTCCGGGGAGGCTCAGAGAGGTCGAGAAGCCGAACCCGGTAGCCAGGGAAGCCCTTGACAGTGCGCTGCCCCTGCCGCCCCCCGCATCCACTAGCCCCTTCCCCACCGGTACCTGGAGCCGACTCAGCGGGGCCCGGTGCCCTGCGGCTCCGGCTGTCCTGGCAGCGGACCTGGCGGAAGCCGCCGGGCACGGCCCCCCAGAGGCGGCTGGCGGTGCCGCGCAAGAGGCGGCCGCCCTTGCCGGTGAAGGTGGTGAGGTAGTCCATGGCGGCGGAATGGAGCGAGCGGTTCCTAAGGGCCAGGGGGGCCCATGGCCGGGCCGGACACGCAGCTCCGAGAAGCGCCCGGCCCCGCTCCACAACTTGTGCAAACTTTGGGGCTCGGCCCCGCCTCCACTTAAAGAGGCCGCGGCGCCGCCGCCGGGGCTGGGCGCGGCACGGCAGCCGTGCGGGAAGCGCGACGAGACAGCCGGAGCGGGGGTCCGCGGCCACCGCCGCCCTCACAGGCTCGCTCGTCACCGGGGCGCGGGGCAACGCGGCGCGCAGGTCGCGGCCGCCCTCCGGCGGAGGGGAAACGTCTCCTCGGCGACTCACTCCGCCCGCAGCCGCCCCAGCGCCCCGCAGCCGTCAGAGGCTCCTGGCTTCACGACGGTGCCGGGAGCGGGGGAGGCAGGCCTGCCGCATCGCGTTCCCCCATGCGGATGACCCGCCTGCTGCCGGACAGGGCTTTCACGGGTACAGGCCGTGAGGGAGGCTTCATGACAGCCATCAAGAGTAGCGGTGGAGCCCTTACCACCTCTGCAACCAGGACATCGCTTCCTTCTAGAGTCAGGCTGGCTCAAAGCCGCTTGTACATCTTACGAACTTAGCCGCAGTTTGGGGGTTTAGTGTTTAGAGAAAGCTGGCGGCTGTACAACAAGGTGCTGCAAAGCTTTCTATTCACTTTTAGCTTCCATGGCTTAGCTTCCCTTTACTCAGCAGCGTGGAAACCAAGAATCAAGGCAATCCCTTTTAAAACTTAGCGCACTGTAACTGTAAAATAAGAACATCCGTGACACTGTGGCTTTCCTTTCCTGCTTTTGATCCCCCGCACTCTCACGCCTTTCTTGCTGACTAGGACACCACCATCCTTGCTGTGCTAGCCCAGCCACATCCCCCTGTCCTCCTTTGAGTGCCAGCCTCCCAACTGACTACACCACTTCAGTCTGCCAACAGAATTTACTATGAATACAGACATTTCTTTTGGGGAAGGATGCTTGACTGGTGGTGGTCATCTGTACCCTTGCGTTCTCCATCCTCGCAATACCTGGAACTTTAAAGGTCTTTCGAGGCTAACTGGAATGTTTTCATGAGAATAAAATAGATTATAGGCTGTGAAAAGGAAACAGTGGTGATGGCTGCTTCACTCATAGGCTTGCTGAGATTTATAAACATAGATAAGACAGAGACACACAGACAGATAAGACAGAGAGTGTGTGTCTCTGTCTCTCAGAGTCTGTTTCTCCCTGGGCTGCTTCTGTGTTACTAATTGTTACTAATCCTTCTGCTTCTAACCCCCCTTGCCAATCCTCTAAACACACTTTGCACATAAGGCAGACTCTGGGATAAGGTAGAGGGGTGGAAAGAAGGTGGAAGGGTGGTTGGGAGCCTCTCCTGGGGAGTCTCATTTCTGGGAGGGCTGTTGTGTTTCCGAATTACCTTTAACTTGCATATTTCTGTCTGCAGCTGTAAATGTTGTAAATACCTCTTTGTATATTATGCTAAGCTGTGAATATAAAGCTTCATTCCTTAATTTCCAGCCGGCTGAGTCTAGTCTGGGTGACTTCATAAGAATGGGGGGGAGTGGGTAACTCCTAAACCATCACAGGTCTGAAGAAATACAACCAGTTAGAAGGTGGCCCAGCATTTTAAGAGAGAAAGAAATGTCTAAGGCCTTTGAATCTCCTGATCTAAGATCTGCCTTACAATGTGCATTCTGCACGTACTGAGAGTGGAAGAACAGCCATTTACTACCTGTGCCACAGGCCTTCAGAACGTAGACCTGTCAGCTAATGTGCATGCTTGTATTCTAGCCTGAGTATGATGTAATTACATGCTGCATCTAGCTGCAAATGAAAGCATGCTTTAATAAGAAAATGCTTTTGTTGAGCCAAATCTATTGTGTACATGCAGAACAGAGGACCAAAGTGCTGAGCTATCCCAACTCGTATTCACTTGTAGCAGCTGCTCAATTAAATCAGAGTTTAACGTCAGCATTTTGGAGTGCTGATTCCTGAGGGTTACTTGATGTAAACAGTACTCTCAAATCAACCTTTCTACTACTTAAATAAGTTCGTGCTCAGGAGATAATGATGTTCAAGACTGTGTTTTTTCTTCTTCTCTTGAAATAAAACCTTTTTACCGAAACAGAACAAGAAATTTTCAGCAGAATTACCTTTCCTTTCCCCCCTTCCCCCCCAAAACCTGCCAGTAGAAATGGATGTGTAATCTGTCTGCTCCGGGACTCATGAATAAATCAGAAACTGCAGAGTCACTGCATGGTCGAAGCACCACTAGATGTTTAGTACATAAACTATTCTAACTACCAGAACTCTCTTGCCCTGAACACTGTACTTAGTTTTCATTTCAATACAGTGTTTCTGTCGTGAAGAAGTTATGGTTGGTCCTTTGCCTTGGTGATTCTATTTTAGGCAAAATTTACCTACAGCTTTGCACCAGCCCAGGAGTTTACTGCTGTGGTGCTGTGATGGTTTGGGTGTCCCCCGCCCCCCACACACTATTAGAAATTACCCAGACTAGACTCAGTCGGCTCTGGAAATTTGAATGAAGCTTATATTTACAGCTGGCACAATTTACAAGCAGATATTTACAGTATATACAGTTATAGACAGAAATATACAAGGGAAAAAAGGTAATACAAACACAATTCCCCTCCCAGAAACCTGAGTCCCCAGGAGGGGCTCTCAACCACCCCTCACCTTCCCCCTACCCCTCTCAACCTTACCCCAGTCCTAAGGAAGAATGGAGGTTCGGCCAAGAGGGTTAAAAAGCAAGGTGAAGCAGCCAAGCAAAAGGAGGGTGAGGTTAGAAAGCAAGATGGAGTCCAGCCAGCAGCCTCAGCTTCTCCCCAGCAGGCAAAGCCCCCAGCGAAGAGAAGAAGCAAGTGCCCTAATCTTTGTTTTGCCTTTCTTCTTTACACATCCCAGCAAGACTGTGAGGGAAGTAGACCTCACCATTGTTTTCATTTTACAGCCTATCATCTAGTTCTTCTCACCAAAACATGCTAGCTAGGCTCAAACTAGCACTGGTGCTCAACACTTCTGAAAACTTTGAGCTGGTTTGTCCACCAGTAGCCTGGCCACACCAGTACCTGCTACTGCATCGATTGCATCTATCTCTGATGTAGTTTGAAACAGTTGTGCGGCTTTGGGGTTTTTTCCCACCCTCTTTCGAGCCCACATTATGCAGTGTTTATCATTCTATTGCAGTGAGGGAGACTGCAGATTCAGCCAATGTTTTGATGAAGTATTCAAGGTAAATGTTTTGATAACTATGAATTTGTTACGTTTTAGCTGCTTTCAGCTGCTTTGTTGGCACACAGTCTAACTGAAGTGTAAAACGATCACCTATTACTGCAGTGGGATTTTCATAGCTTTGAAAAAATCACTGCCCATACTCAAAAGCATCTATTTAGCAATATTTTTACTTAGGAACAACAAATTCTTCACTTAAACCTTCTTTATGTAACTGAGACATAGGTATCTGTGCTTCTAAAAGGTACTCTAAGATACATGACATGCACTGACTACTGATAAAATTTTAAGGCATGATGAAGTAATGCAAATATTATTATCACATTGTGAAGAGTATGGTCAGAATTACACAATCACAGAATTTCTTAGATTGGAAAAGCCCTTCAAGCTCCTCGAGTCCAATCATTAGTTTCACACTGACAAGTCCTTGACTAAACCAAATCCCTCAGCACAACATCTAAGCACTATGAATCGCTACGGTTGGAAGAGACCTCCAGGATCATCCAGTCCAACTTATCACCCAGCCCTGTCCAGTCAACCAGACCATGGCACTAAGTGCCTCATCCAGCCTTTTCTTGAACACCTCCAGGGATGGCGACTCCACCACCTCCCTGGGCAGCCCATTCCAATGCCAATCACTCTCTCTGCCAACAACAGTAAAGAGCTTCCTCTCAACATCCAACCTAAACCTCCCCTGATGCAACTTGAGACCATTTCCTCTTGTCCTACCATTAGTAACTGGGGAGAAGAGACCAGTTCCAGCCTCACTACAACCTCCTTTTAGTTATTGTAGAGGGCACTAAGGTCCCCTCTCAGCCTCCTCTTCTCCAGACTAAACACCCCCAGCTCCCTCAGACGCTCCTCACAGGTCATGTTTGCCAGACCGCCCTTCTCTGCACCTGCTCCAGCACCTCAATGTCCCTCCTGTACTGTGGTGACCAAAACTGGACACAGTACTGGAGATGTGGTCTCACAAGTGCTGAGTACAGGGGCATGAGCACCTCCTACTTCAGTACACTACTTCATTAGGCTACATTATACTACTTCAGTAGGCATCTTCAACACAAACATCCAGTAGTACTACTGTGAGCTTTAAGATGCTGTTCCTGCTCTGATAGCAAGATTTTTGACAAACATCTCCAGTCTGAATGTATAAAATCATTTATAAAACCTAACACACTGGGAGTTAAGGTTACAGCCATTTCCATCTGCAAAGCTTTGGTAGAAGCAACATAAGCACTATGTACATAACCAATGTGTGTCACTTTTGACATTTACTGAAAACAGATAAAAGATATTCTGTTATATATATATAAAAGGAGTTCATCTTGAATACCCTTACAGAAACTTGATCATACTGCTTTTGTGTCTTAGAATCACAGAATCAACCAGGTTGGAAGAGACTTCCAAGCTCATCCAGTCCAACCTAGCACACAGCCCTAGCCAAGCAATTAGACCATGGCACTAAGTGCCCCATCCAGGCTTTTCTTGAACACCCCCAGGGACAGTGACTTCACCACCTCCCTGGGCAGCCCATTTCAATGCTAATCACTCCCTCTGGCAAGAACTTCCTCCTAACATCCAGCTTATACCTCCCTTGGCACAACTTGAGACTGTGTGCCTTTGTTCTGTTGCTGTCTTCAATGTCTAAAAACAACAAGGCGGCTAATAGGTCTGTGTTTGATCTCTGAATTCAGCAAGGGTTTATTTTCTGGTCTGTGGCATCAGCACAGAAACTGTGCCATCTGTAACCCAGTCACTTAAAACTGGTCCTCCAAAAGAAGGAGCTGGTTCTACCAGCTCTTAATTGCTTGTGCTGCCAGTGTGAGCATGAACATTCACTTAGCAGGTGTATGAACTGTGCAGTAAAGCTGATCCTTTTAAAGGTATCTTTTACTTTAGTCAAAACAAACTAGACATAGTTCTTTTCCTGTGGGCTTATATTATCCCCATGTAGATCTGCAGATCTGCTCGAGCTGTGAGTAAACACTGGTGGAGGCACAAACTGCAAAGCAACTGAAGAGCAGAAGTGGTTGGGAAAGGAGGAAGTTCGAGGTCAGCCTTCAGTGCTGCTGTGTGGTAGCTCCAAGTGTGACAGTGAAACTGCAGCTCAAGTGGAGATGCCTTCAGTGTGACACACGAAACACCTTCAGTAGCTACAGAAATGTCTGACAGAGTGTGCTTGCATTTATGCAGATGCAACAACTAATAACACATTATCCATTGCTGTAAATCATAGAATCACAGAATCAACCAGGTTAGAAGAGACCTCCAAGATCATCCAGTCCAACCTAGCACCCAGCCCTAGCCAAGCAACCAGACCATGGCACTAAGTGCCTCGTCCAGGCTTTTCTTGGACACCCCCAGGGATGGTGACTCCACCACCTCCCTGGGCAGCCCATTCCAATGCCAATCACTCTCTCTGCCAACAACTTCCTCCTAACATCCAGCCTATACTTCCCCTGGCACAACTTGAGACTGTGTCCCCTTCTTCTGGTGCTGATTGCCTGGGAGAAGAGACCAACCCCACCTGGCTACAGCCTCCCTTCAGGTAGTTGTAAACAGCAATGAGGTCTGCCCTGAGCTTCCTCTTCTCCAGGCTAAACAACCCCAGCTCATGTAGCTAGATCCCAAAGTCCCAAACCAGAACAGACAAACAGCTGCTTGGGCTGCATCCTAAAAGAACTGGTGATACAGGGAAGAGCGGACAGGGATCAGTTGTGATCAAATACCAAAGGACACAATGAGGAATGAGTATTTCCAAGATCTGAATATAGAATTACACATCACAGGCTCACAGTATGTTAGGGGTCGGAAGGGACCCAAGGAGCTCATCCAGTCCAACCCCCCTGCCACAGCAGGACAATACTATTGAACACAGATCACAGAGGAACACATCCAGACAGGCCTTGAAGGTCTCCAGAGAAGGACACCTCACAACCTCTCTGGGCAGCCTGTTCCAGTGCTCTGGGACCCTTACAGTAAAGAAATTCCCCCTTGTGTTGAGGTGGAATCTCTTTTGCTGCAGCTTATACCCATTGCTCCTTGTCCTATCCCAGGGAGCAGTGAGCAGAGCCTGTCCCCCCTCTCCTGGCAGCCTTCAGATATTTATAAACATTTATCAAATCCCCTCTCAGTCTTCTCTTCTCCAGAATAAACAGCCCCAGGTCCCTCAGCCTCTCCTCATCAGCCATGCCCTCCTGTCCCCTACTCATCCCTGTAGCCCTCTGCTGGACCCTCTCCAGCAGATCCCTGTCCCTCTTCAACTGGGGAGCCAGTTTTACATTAATTAATCTAATTCAATACAAAACCAAAGCAAGTGGTAATGACCTATCATTTATTTGGGGGCAGATTTGCGGGCTGTGAAAATAAGCAGAAATTGCAGCAACTAATCCAGGCAAAACAGCAGCAGACACTGTGCAAGCTGCCTTAGATCACGGCCAGCTCACATGCCTGGTCTAGGGAGGATTTTCTCCTCTCTACTCTGCCCTAGGAGACCACACCTCGAATACTGTGTCCAATTTTGGGCATCCCAGTTTATGAGAGAGAAGGACCTGCTGGAGGAAGTCCAGCAGAGAGCCATGAGGATGACTGGGGGACTTGAGCATCTCCCCTATGAAGAGAGACTGAGAGACCTGGGGATGTTTAGTCTGGAGAAGAGAAGAATGAGAGGGGATCTTATGCCTTATGAGGAGAGGCTGAGGGACCTGGGGCTTTCTAGTCTGGAGAAGAGAAGACTGAGAAGGGATTTAATAAACGTTTATCAATATCTGAGGGCTGGGGGTCATGACGGGGGTGACAGGCTCTGCTCACTGCTCCCTGGGATAGGACAAGGAGCTATGGATGGAAGCTGCAGCACAGGAGGTTCCAGCTCAACACAAGGGGAACTTCTTTACTGGAAGGGTCACAGAACACACGAATAGGCTGCCCAGAGAGGTTGTGGAGTCTCCTTCTTTGGAGACTTTCAAGGCCTGTCTGGATGTGTTCCTGTGTGACCTGAGATTGTATGGTCCTGCTCTGAGAGGGGCGTTAGACTCGATGATCTCTTTGGGTCCCTTCATCTTGTGGTCCTATCAATGTCTATAAATACCTGAGGTGGGGAGCATCAAGTGGAAGGGGGCAATCTCTTTTTGGTGGTGTGCTGCAATGAGACAAGAAGCAATGGATACAAACTGGAACACAGGAGATTTCACCTCAACATGAGGAGAAACTTCCTTACAGTTAGAGTGATGGAGCCCTGGAACAGGCTGCCCAGAGAGGTTGTGGAGTTTCCTTCTCTGGAGACTTTCAAAACCTGCCTGGACACATTCCTGGGTGATCCTGCTCTGGCAGGGGGGTTGGACTTGATCTCTGGAGGTCACTTCCAACCTCTAACATTCAGTGATTCTGGGTACAGGCCATGTGCCTCCTGCAAGTCATCTTGCAAAATTTGCAGTGCTACCAAGACGCAGGCCAAAGTGCACACAAAGCCCCTTTTACTTAGTGAGAAACAAGGTTTGTACCTGCTTTCTGAGGTGAAACTACAGATGTCATTTGGCAGTTGCTCAGTGTTCATTTGTATATAAGCAACATATACACAAGTACATCATTCTGACAGCTTCAACCAAATGCCTCATTTAAGCTGCCATATGTATTCTGGAGGCACTGACTCTCATGTGATGCTATGAGGATGCTTCATGCCTTTGTTCAGTATTCTAAATTACTGTCTTTGGTCAAGACCATACCATTTATGTGGTTTAAAACCCTACAATGAGTGGCTGAAATAGGGATTTGAATTGGGACATGCCTAAGAGCCTAACCTGTCTCTTAATTTCGAATGAAACCTGCGTTTAGCAACATGAAATAATTCAGGAATTGTTTTGTTGTGTTTTTTTTTTGTCCCTAGTGAAAAAGCTAAATTCTTAAGATACAGGAAAGCAGACTGCAGTCTGTTTCCTATGCTCTTTCAGCAAAATTAAAATACAATGCAGTCTCTGAAGGAGGGACTAGAACTGAGGCATGCAAAACTCCCACGTTCTCAGGCATATTTCCCTGCTCATCCACTAATTTGCACGATGAAGTATCAAAGTACACAGTTCTAGCCATAAAAACGGTTGCACAGGTCTATTTTTCTTATGATTAAGAAGGTCCAGATAGTTCCAAAAGGCACTTCAGCATCACTATAAATTCAGGAGACTCTGAAAAGAGACGAACTGTAGGTGACACTAAGTGAGTGGGTGTGTTTCAAACAGGTTCTTCACAGAGAAGCATGAGGCAGGTGTGTCTGTCCATGAAGGCTGACACAACACCGCATCCTCTTATTAGATTAGACACTCAGCAAGAAGGAAGCTACCATCTGCATACTCAGAAATGGTAGACCTGGAATTTCAGACTTCAGTAGGTAGGGATATAGTCCTGGCTTTACTAACCAGCTCCCTGTAAGATTAAACGAAACAGAGGCCAGTTTCCACCTTGACTGTTGATGCTGTTCACTGTTCAGCAAGAAATGTGATAATAGAAAGGCAAAGCAGCATAAACGTGAGCAAGGAGGGCATTTGGTAGTCCTTGGTTCTAGACTGGGACACTTAAGCATAGGCTTCATCCAGTCTGGTCCTGAACACCTCCAGAGAGGTTGTGGATCACAGAATGTGATGAATCACACCTTGAGTACTGTGTCCAGTTCTGGGCCCCCCAGTTTAAGAGGGACATTGAGATGCTTGAACGTGTCCAGAGAAGGGCGACGAGGCTGGTGAGAGGCCTCGAGCACAGCCCTACGAGGAGAGGCTGAGGGAGCTGGGATTGTTTAGCCTGGAGAAGAGGAGGCTCAGGGCAGACCTTATTGCTGTCTACAACTACCTGAGGGGTGGCTGTAGCCAGGAGGAGGTTGCTCTCTTCTCTCAGGCAGCCAGCACCAGAACAAGAGGACACAGCCTCAGGCTGCGCCAGGGGAAGTTTAGGCTCGAGGTGAGGAGAAAGTTCTGCACTGAGAGAGTCATTGGACACTGGAATGGGCTGCCCAGGGAGGTGGTGGAGTCGCCGTCCCTGGAGCTGTTCAAGGCAGGATTGGACGTGGCACTTGGTGCCATGGTCTAGCCTTGAGCTCTGTGGTAAAGGGTTGGACTTGATAATCTATGAGGTCTCTTCCAACCTTGGTGATACTGTGAGACTGTGATACTGTGAATCTTTGCTCACATTCTGTGATTCTGTGATCCACAACCTCCCTGGGCAACCTGTGCCAGTGTCTCACTACCCTCACTGGAAAGAGCTTCTTCCTAACATGCAGTTTAAATCTCCCCTCTGCCAGTTCAAACTCATTACTCCTCGACCTTGTAAATAGTCCCTCCCCAGCCCTCCTGTAGGCCCCCTTCAGATACTGGAGACAGACACCCATGCCTTTCCAGGAAGCTCAGTATGTATAGCACTAGCTGAACAGAGTTCACTTTCAGTAGACAGATGTCTCCCTGTCTTCATGTCATCATCTCACTGACATTTTGTTCGTTCATGATGTGCTTTGAAATTGAACCTGCAAAATACTGAGAGTATAATTGATGACTCCATAGTATTTACCAGCTAATCCCATCCTCCACAGGGGCATACATTATGCAAATGACAAATAACTGCTTGCAAAAGGTGATCAGAAAATTGATTATTCATCAAGTATTTGAATCTTAGGCAAGCAGCCTTGACTTTATCCTTTTCTCTTTTTGTTTGGTGGAACTGTAACGATTCTTTCCTTAACACTCATGAAATGATTTTCATGTTAAGGGCCACAAGGGCTGGAGCTGCTCTGCTATGAGGAGAGACTGAGGGATTTGGGGCTGTTCAGTCTGGAGAGGAGAAGGCTCTGAGCTGACCTTATTGTGGCCTTCCAGTATCTGAAGGGGGCCGACAAAAAAGCTGGGGAGGAACTTCGTAGGCTCTCAGGGAGTGCCACTGGAATGGGCTGCCCAGGGAGGTGGTGGAGTTGCCGTCCCTGTAGGTGTTCAAGAAAAGCCTGCAAGAGGCACTTAGTGCCATGGTCTAGCTGACTGGACAGGGCTGGGTGCTAGGTTGGACTGGATGATCTTGGAGGTCTCTTCCAACCTGCTTGATTCTATGATTCTGTTCTATGATTCCATGACAGGACTGGCAGGAGTGGAACAAAGCTGGAGGTCAGGAGATCCAGACTCGATGTTAGGAAGAAGTTCTTCAGCATGAGAGTGGTGAGAGCCTGGAATGGGTTGCTCATGGAGTTAGTGGAAGCCCCACCCCTGGAGGTGTTTAAGGCCAGGCTGGATAAGTCTCTGGCCAGCCTGATCTGTGTGGTGTCTCTGCCAATGGCAGGGGAGTTGGAACTAGATGATCCTTGAAGTCCCTTCCAACCCTGACTGATTCTATGATTCTAATGTACTATATCCTTGTAAGAAGGCTGCTGATCGTTGTTCAGAAACAACAGAACCAGATTCCAACTCACAATAGACCTTCTTACGTTGCCAGATAATAATAAAGTGGAACACACCTCTGACAGCAGAGAGTTATTAATGTTCAGTTCTGTTGTACACCATTTCTGAAGAGTAAGCAACAGAAGCAAGAGTCAACTAAAAGCATTGATTCATGCCACGAACAGAAGTCTGCTCTGTGATCAGTATCTTGCCACCTTGTGACCATTTGTATGCCTCATATTTATACCAAGATCCACATACTTTAGACAGCCACAGTCCTGCCTTGGGGGTGAAAAGCTGCCATTAATAACCACTGAAGTGACTTTATATAACAAACAGGTTCTGTCTGTTTGAAGCTGCAATTGACTGCTTGTGACATGCTCCCATTACAGTCACTTGGCACCAAAACCAGCTTCCAACTCAGAAAACATCAAGTCTTTTGGCTAGAGGTTAGCACTCTGAGTTGCAACCTTTAGACAAGAAACACACAAGGATCCTTGTAATGGGTGTGAACAAAATTATTCTTCTCAGACACCTGGGAAAAAAAAGAATCACAGAATCACAGCAACATGCAGGTTGGCAAAGCCCCTCAGGATCACCAAGGCCAACCTAGAACCCTGCTCTACAAGATTCACCTTAAATCATAGCCCTCAGCACCACATCCAAACCACCCTTAAACACATCCAGGCTGGGTGACTCAAGCACCTCCCTGGGCAGCTCATTCCAGTCCCTGACCACTCTCTCTGTGAAAAACTTCTTTCTAATGTCCAATGCAAACCCACCCAGCCTCAGCTTGAGGTCATCCTCCCTTGTTCTGTCTCCAGTTACCTGTGAGAAGAGCCCAGCAGCAGCCTCTCCACGGTGTCCCTTCAGGTAGCTGTAGACAGCAATGAGATCTCTCAGCCTCCTCTTTTTCAAACTAAACAGCCCCAGCTCCCTCAGATTAAAGGAGAGCTGAACAGGAGCCACATAATGCCAGTTAGAATCAGAGAATCAGTCAGGGTTGGAAAAGACCACAAGGATCAACTAGTTCCAACCCCTCTGCTGTGGGCAGGGACACCTCACATTAGACCAGGCTGGCCAGAGCCTCATCCAGCCTGGCCTTAAACACCTTCAGGGATGGGGCTTTGACAACCTCCCTGGGCAACCCATTCCAGGCTCTCACCACCCTCATGCTGAACAACTTCTTCCTAACATCCAGTCTGAATCTATCCATTTCTAGTTTTGTTCCATTCCCCCCCAGTCTTACCACTATGACAGCCTAGAAAGTCCCTCCAGAGCTTTCTTGTAGGCCCCCTTAAGATACTGAAAGGCCACAATAAGGTCACCTTGAAGCCTTCTCCTCTCCAGACTGAACAGTTCTAAACAGGTCTGCTGCCTGAAGTGATATTTTGTAGATAAATGAGTCCAAAATACCCTCAGAATTGGCTGGAAGGCAGAATAAGGGTAATGGCAACAGCTGATCCTTCTGGTTGTCATTTTATTCTTGTAATAAGAATATTGCTTTTCTAGTTTCCTTGCCCCTGCTTAGGCAGTGCATTCTAGGATTAAGGATTGCTTACAAAGAGCTGACTTCTGTTTCATTCTCTCCTGATTGTTTCTGTGGTCATTTTCCTTAAGCAAACTAAGTGTATGAAAGCCTTCTGTACATACCTTTTCCAGATCCATCTACATCTCTGCAGGACATTCCTGAAATTTTTTTTTCAATGAAGCCCAAGAAGGAGTTTGTTGATCTTATTAGGAGGAAGCTCTGCTTCCCACCCCCACCTTGTTAAATTTTGCTTCCTAAGGAACATCTGGTGTCTCTCCTTCCCTCCCTCACTGGTACCACATCACAAGCACGTGCCTGATTCATTTGCTCCCACAATATCATGTAGAAAACCTGTGGATGGTTACTCATCCTGTCCTTTTGGAGATACTTACTACAACTTAACCTCAAACATAAAATCCATGGCTTCTAGCTAGCTAAATAATTGGAAAGAATACATACAGTGTATTGGGGTTGTTGATGTGCCTCCTTTCTGCTCTGCTGTAAGAACAGCTGATGGGATGAGCTAGAGATGGTTGCAAACCTACCAGTGTTGGGCCCAGTGGGCAGNAACTTGTACCCAACAGTAACTATGCTGTTGTGGTCCTTCTCATCTGTCTCTTCAAGCACTAAAATTACATCTGTTCATTTTGAAGTTCAGTAGTGCTGAGAGATTTTTACTGGCTCTATTTAAATATCATCTGTATTAGCAGCCTGAAAGCAATTCTGAAAACAGAACCAAAACTTTAATATTTTAGTCTGGTTTTAGATCCCCAAAGAACTTTTCTCTGTCTCTTTTTTTTTTCCCTTCTGGCATTAAAAGCTTTGATAGACTCTTTGGTAGTAAAGGACCTCTGATGTAATTCAAGAGCTTGTGAAGAAACCAAATTGTAATATAGAATTGGAAGACTTCTGGAAAAGTAAAATAGTAAAGTATCACCAAAATTCTTTGTAACCCCTCCTGGAGTACTATGTACAGTTCTGGAGCCCCCAGCACAAGAACAAGGACATGGAACTGTTGGAGCCAGTCCAGAGGAGGCCACCAAGATGCTCAGAGGACTGCAGCAGCTCTGCTCTGAGGACAGGCTGAGAGAGTTGGTGCCCTGCAGCCCGAATCACAGGCTCACAATATGTCAGGAGTTGGAAGGGACCCAAAGAGAC
>WAAF01017749.1:0-17160 GCA_013400475.1 Tricholaema leucomelas
AGGACCTGACAGAGAAATTCAGTTTCTGGGATTGAGGTGGCAGGATGGTCGCCATCACATTCCACAGGATGTGATCAACAAAGTCTCCACCATGGCAGTTCCCACCAATGAGAAGGACACTTTATCTTTCCTGGTTGCGGTGGGATTTTGGAGACTACACATTCCTGGTTTCAGTCAGATTGTCAAACCTCTGCACGATGTGATTCGTAAGAGAAACAATTTTGAGTGGGGACCTGAACAACAAGCAGCCTTTGATCAGATCAAGTAAGAAGTAGTCCATGCAGTGGGCTTGGGACCTGTGTGATCTGGTGCAGACATTAAAAACATTCTGTGCCTGGCTGCCAGTGTTAATGATCCAACTTGGAGTCTTTGTCTGAGAGCTCCAAATGAGACACGTGGTCATCCACTTGGTTTCTGGGGTCGTAGCTACAGAGGTTCAGAGGCAAATTACACCCCAACAGAGAAAGAGATACTAGCAGCCTATGAAGGAGTCAAAGCAGCTTTTGAAGTGATTGATAGTGAGTCACAACTTGTGCTAGTTTGAAACTAGCTAGAATGCCTTGGTGAGAAGGATGAGATCACAGGCTGTAAAATGAAAACACTGGTGATGTCTACTTCCCTCATAGGTTCGCTGAGATGTATGAGTCAAACCATAGATAAAATCACTTTGCCTGCTGGGGAGCTCTGGGCGGCTGGTTGCACTCCATCTTACTCTCTAACCTCACCTTCCATTTTCTTTGGCTGATCCACCTTTGCTTCCTAAACCCCCTGGCCAAGCCTTCGTTTCTTCTGTGGGACTGGTTGAGAGGAGTAGGGGGAAGGTGAAGGGGTCATTGAGAGCCCCTCCTGGGGACTCAGGTTTCTGGGAGGGGAGTTGTGTTTTACCTTTTACTTTGTATATTTCTGTATATAACTGTATATACTGTAAATATCTGCTAGTATGTTGTGCTAGCTGTAAATATAAGCTTCATTCATATTTCCAGGCCTGGCTGAGTCTAGTCTGGGTGATTTCTAAAGTGTGGGGGGATGGGGAACACCCAAACCATCACACCAGTCCTTTAGCCAACCCCATAGAGCATTGGCTACCATCCACAAGTCAGTGTAGAGGTAAAGGATAGGCGAATTTTAACATTCAGACACATCAAGAGCAAGCTGGACAGCCTTTACCTCTGCAAATTGACTGGATTCTCCTTCCCCATCTCTCGCTTCGATTACTCTCCTGGTAGGACTTCAGACTGATGACTGTTCTCAAAAAGACAACAGGAGCCATCTGTGAACAAAGCATCATTCTTTTCCTGATCAGAGAGATCACCGTAGGGAGGAGCTTCTTCAGTACGGGTTATTTTCTCCTCTGGAGGTTTGGTACAGTCTGTGCCTTCTGGCCGGTTGGTGATCACCTCCACCAGACCAGGTCGATCAAAATTACTGTGGTGGAGAGTACCTAGGACTCAGAATGGGCTCAAGTGTGTTTAACTGCCTTTTCTGCAATGCGGCCAGTGGCGGGAAAACAGGGCAGAGAGACCCTGACAGCCCAAACTGGTTTGGCCTGGTTGCACAAGAGGAGGTCTGTAAGACCACACCCCTGTAGCGTGAAAGGCGTATGCGCCCCCCGTTGTTGGAAGGGAACAGCCTGTGGATTCTTCCCTTTTGGCTGTATCTGGGTGATTATCAAAGGTGATTGGGTGATAATATGGCCAATGAGACCATTAGCCTCGGCCATTATCTTATAAAAGGGACATAAGGGGTTTGCTTTTGCTTGCTTGCTTGCTCGCTTGCCTTGACATGTTTGCCTGTATGCCCGATTCCTCGATTACCTGCCCTCCGCCCGCCATCACAGCCTGCCGTGCCAGCAGCTGACTCGACGTGGGATTCACCACAGAACTTCTACTGAATGCTTTCCTGCCTATGTTTTGGGCCACAAACATCAAAACTAAGAACTAGTGAGTGATCTTCATTCTTTACTCAAGTAGCTAAAGTAATTTAGTTAACTTTATAAGCAGTGAGTTAAACCGCAGGACTCTCTATTAGAGTTATTCCTAAAATCTATAAAATTCCATTGTATAGAAACGTTCTGTAAAATAGTTTTGCACACTGCATACAAGAACTTGTGTGGTTAGTTGCAAATAAGTTTGGGGGGAATATCTTTATATATATATTTTTAATAAATTATTTAATAACTGTTAATCAGCCTCATTGTATTTTACCCCAAACTAAGATTTAAACTAACCCATTTATAACAATTACCCATTCATCTCACTGGATTATCAAAGCTATCCATTTAGACCAGCTTGCATCTGTGGCATGATGCGGTGATGAACCTTTGCCTTTGAACATCCACTTTAGAACTGGCAATCTAGGAGCTAAAAGCAATTCTGACTCAGTCTCAATCACTTCAGAAGCTGTTTTCACTCCTTCATAGGCTGCTAGTATTTCTTTCTCTGTTGGGGTGAAATTTGCCTCTGAACCTCTGTAGCTATGACCCCAGAAACCAAGTTCTTATTGGTGGGAACTGCCATGATGGAGACTTTGTTTATCTCATCTTGTGGAAAGTGATGACAACCATCCTTCCATCACACTCCCAGAAACTTTATTTCTCTGACAGGTCCTTTGACCTTGTCTCTCTTAATAGCAAAACCTGCTTGCAACAGAATGTCAATGATCTTGTTACCTTTCTCGAAGACTTCCTCAGCAGTTTGGCCCCACACAATGATGTTGTCGATGAATTATATATGCTTTGGAGCTTTATCTTTCTCCAATGCATTGTGGATCACCGAGTGACAGATTGTTGAGCTGTGTTTCCACCCCTGAGGCAAACGGTTGAACTGGTACTGGATTCCTCTCCAGGTGAATGCAAACTGAGGCCTGCACTCCTTTGCTATGGCAATAGAGAAGAAAGCATTAGCAATGTCTATGGTAGCATACCATTTAGCCTTCTTCGATTCCAGCTCATACTGGAGTTCCACCATGTCCGGCTCAGCTGCACTCATGAGTGGAGTTACCTTGTTGAGGGCATGAAAATCTACTGTCAGTTGCCAGCCTTCATTAGGCTTGCACACAGGCCAGATGGGACTGTTGAAAGGTGAATGAGCTATCTCAATGACAGCCTGATTCTCCAGTTGATGGATCAGCTGATGAATAGGCAACAAAGAGTCATGGTTAGTTCTGTTCCTCATGGCAGAAACATGCACCCATTCAGATGATGAAGAGATGGTATCTCTTGCCAGATTTTAAATGGTGGTTTTAAGATCCTCTTTCATTTCTCTCATGCTATCTTTGATGCCTTCCTTGATGCTGTCTTTAATGTTATTCTTTATCTTTCATCTCTGTACTCATAGTTTTTATGGCAGAGACTATGGCAGAATGTGACAATCATCTGCCTGAGCTGGTCAGTGAATTCAGCAACAGTGAGAGACCTTCCATTATCACTTCTTGGTAGAAACATGCGAGCCAAGATGTTAGCATAGGATGAAGGAGCAAGCTTAATAAGCTTCTTCACGAGACCTGTTCCAAGAAGAATGTCATCGGGGTCATGTGTGCTGTGATCTCCATAAAGCACTTCCTTCACATCAAACTCCTGCAGAAGCCTAATTTCCTGCTCAGTGGTGTTCCACTTCTTGGCCACTCATGGCAGATCATCTCGAGAAGGATATCTCATAGCCACAGCCAACAGAAGGTGTGTTCGCAAGGTACCCTTACCAGGAGGACTCGCTAGGTATTTGTCCACTCTACTCTCTTTGGTGAGTGGCCCTAGCTGCTTGGCAGACTTGTCTTCTACCTGCAGGGCATTGGCACCAATATTAGGGCATCTCACCAGCCAGCTTAGGATTAGGTCTCCTGATTCCCTTGAGTATTCCTTTCTAATTTCCCTGACCTCTCTGAGAGGATCATTGGAAACCTGGATGTCATCCTCCTCTTCTTCCTCTTGTTGATCTGGTTGTCCCTGGCCTAGAAACAGAACTTTCTAAGGGCACTTTTAAACTCATTGGAACCATCCTCTTTCTTGCCAGCCAACCTCACAGTGCTCCTCTCATCAGAGTACTGGGATCTAAGCATGCTTGCCAAATCTTGAAGACTATATGTCTCCTAACCCTCCTCTTGCTCATCAGAGGTCCCCTCTCCTAAGTTCTCTTTTGAATCACTCTTTGTCAAATGTCATGTCTTAGCTTTCGCTTTGGCAGGTGCCAAGATGACCTGCACTGTTACAGACTTTGATGAATCCACTAGCAGTTTTGAATTATTGGGCATCTGGCCTGAGGCCTGTGAGTTCAAATCTGCCTTAGGGCTATGTTTTTTGTCTGCTGCTTGGGGATTCAAACTAGCTGAGTTACTGTTACTGGTTGAAGGAACATCTCGAGTTTGGTTAGTTAATCAAAAAAATGGAGGGTGAGGTTAGAAGAGAGATGCAGCTCCAAGCTTGCTAGCAGAAGTGCCCATTGTGTTATCTATGTTTTTATTTCTTGTTCTTATACATCTCAGCAAGCCTATGAGGGAAGTAGACATCACCATTGTTTTCCTTTCACAGCTTGTAATCTAGTTCTTCTCACCAAAACATTCTAGCTAGCTTCAGACTAGCACGCATTGTGGGTCCCTTCCAACTCAAACCATTCTATGACTTTGTGATTCTAACTAAAGCAATTTAAGTAGCTAATAAGTAACAGTCCTGTACCAACTGCATGGCTGTTTTATCTAAGATGTGTTATTTATTTACCACTTCGCCACAGTAGCCCTCAGGAAGACTTCCAATTCACCTTCTTCTGAGCCTAAGGTGACTCTGACTGGAGCACTTCTCCTGCCTGAACTCATTATAGATGGCCTACTTTTCTAATTGAAATAATGAAAGCTTTTTTCTGTCTTTTACTTTGTCTAAAACATTTCAGTATTAACCACCAATTAACAACCACTCAGTCAGATATATCTCAGACTCCTTTACTAGGAGGGAATGGAAAGCTTGATTCATCTGCCACTATTTTCAGGCAAAGATTTGACTCCCATTAGTGTCAGAGCAAACACAGAGACGAAGTTAAAGAAATATGCTTTTTGTGTTGTAGCCATTTTCATTCTGCATGACCTTGAAGTTGCACTTTTCCTTTTCATGGTTCAATTTTCATATCTGAAAATAGAGATAATGACAGGACTCTGCTATCCAAATTGACTTGAAATCTACTCATCATTATGTTTTCAAAGACTGAGAGGTTTCTCTGAGTATTACCAATATTAGTCACTAATTTTAACTTAACTTCTCTAGATGGCTGACTGGCTGCCTTTTGAGGGTCTTCCAACTCTCCAGGTCTAATGAGTACTCCTTCATATATTACCTGTTCCTCCCTACAAGTTAGGAGTCCGAGTCCCAAGTACCTTCCCTTTTCCAATCTTGCTCTTCTGTATGATCTTTCTCTGTAAAATGGCTGGATTTTATGACGTCTCAGAAGTGAGATAGCAAATGTAGTTTCTGTGCTTACCAGTGATCCAGTGATGCAGATCTGTATTAGAACAAGCTAAATGAGAAACCAGAATGCATATTATGCATACATGGGAAGAGGGGGGAGTTACTGAGTACTATGTCTGTCCTTGTCCTGTAGCCTAACAGCAATTAGCAGCTGGATATCAGATGACTTAGCTTCATCCAATAGGAAGTAGTTTTCTGTACTCTGAGTCTGCTCTGTGTCAAAGTGCATTAAGTCATCATGATCATGAGGATTTTGTAAGTACGATGCTGACAGAAACTAAAATGTTTATGTATATACAGCCTGGTTTTGAATAATAGTCACAAGGTAGAATTATATAATATTAGAAATGTATTATCTGCTCTCAGTTCCCAAATTAATGAGATGATGTTTTCAGAAAGAATAATCATTATTTCAAGACCTCCTTCTGAAGAGTGAAAATACGTGTAAGTACTTATTCAGTGTGCTGTGGGAGAATTTTCTCCCTAAGCAGGGCATGAGCTGGTAAACATCAGAGCTCATGCTGGGAACTGTCCTTGGGCTGTCTTGGGCCCAGGAAACCAAGCTGTAAACAGTGATCAACCCACACACAGCTGCAGGGGGCTGAGCTTGCCATCCTGCAGGGGTGGACACCAGGGATTGTTTTGATACAGAGTGGCCTATCGGTACCTTACACATAACTCTGAACCAATCTGTACCTTCCACTTGTGTCAACCTCAACTAACTGTGCACCCCTCTTCCAAATGTCATATAAGCTGTTGTACTTCCTTAAGAAAGTGTACTGTACACTGACATTGCTAGCAGCTAACTGAGTCGACTCGTTAGTACCCCAATCTCTCTCGGCCTCCACCAGCTTCCTGCCTCCCACACGGTGCCATCTTTGCCAATAAGTGGGTTTGGCCCTTATAACAGGGGCTGAACTGATCTCTGTTTTGCAGTTGCCCATTTATTAAAGCAGAATTGCTGGAAACTCATGAAAGTCTGCCTAGACTTCTGCTAGACTTCTGCTCACTGACAAAGCAGGCTAGTCATAACAAGCTGGTATCCATCAAAAGCCTGTGAACATAAATGCAGAAACGTGTAAACAGATACAAAACCAGATATAAACATATTCATTCCCTAGACCGTATTGGCCTTGTCTAGAGTGAATTTCTCTGTATGATGTGACTAGAGAAATTTCAAATTTTCTTTCTTCTCTCCCTCTTTCTTTCCTCTGTTGCTTCTCTCTCTCTTTCTCCACCCATCCCTTTTTTTTTTTTTTTAACATGATCCTAGTGCTATCTAAATATACAGAAAAAAACTAAGAAAAAATATTCTACAATATCCCCATATCCTAAATCCTATAATTTTCATATTATAAACTTTTAGCCTTAGCTATATTATCTATAAACTAAAAAAACTATCAACTGAAGGAAATTTGAGAAAAAGCAAAGAAAATCAAAGAAATACCACGGTATTCAGAGAAAGAAAGGACCCTAGAATCAGCACAAAAGAAATAATCATTAACCTATACATTCACAAAACAATGTCTCACCACATATGGTGGAGAGTCCCAAGGATCACAGAATGGGCTTGAGTGTGTTTACCTGCCTTTCTGCATTGTGGCCAGTGGCAGGGAAACAGAGCAAAGAAACCCTGATAACCTAATCTGGTTTGGTCCAGTCACATGAGAGGGGTTCATAAGACCACGCCCCTGTCACATGCAAGGCGTATGTGCCCACCATTTTTGGAAGGGAACACCCTGTGGGTTCTTCCTTTTTTGGATATATCTGGGTGATTGCCAAAGGTGATTGGGTGATAATATGGTCAATGAGACCATTAGCCTCGGCCATTATCCTATAAAAGAGGTAAAACAGGTGCATAAGTTGTTGCATGCTTGCCTATGTGCTTGTTCATTCCTCACTTACCTGCCACCCGCCCACCATCTCAGCCTGCCATGCCAGCAGCCAATTCCACATGGAATTCATCACAGGACTTCTATTAAATATTTTTCTGCCTATGTTTTGGGCCACCGACATTTGAAGGAGGACTAGTGAGTATTCTTAATTCTTTATTCAAGTTGCTAAAGGAATTCAGCTAACTTCACAAGTGGTGAATTAAGCCGCAAGACTCTTTATCAAAGATATTTCTAAAATCTTTCAAAATTCCATTGTATAGAAACGTTCTGTAAAATAGTTTTGCTAACCGCATCCAAGAACTTGTGTGGGTAGTTGTAAATAAGTTTGGGGGAAATATCTTTGTATATGTATTAATGAATTATTTAATAACTTTTGAATTGACCTCATTGCATTTTACCCCAAACTAGGATTTCAAATAACCCATTCATAACATTATGGCGCAGATGAGATCAGGGTATGCAATTAATGCAACATTTTACAGAATGCTATCTATTACTAATGGCACAGATATAATTTGGGCTATGCAAACTTTGAACAATTTGACTAATCCGGATGAAACTATTGATAAATTGGCTGATAATGTGGCTAAATTGTGTACAGGTTGGGCAGATGGAGATGAAAGTAAAGCAATGATAGCAGCCTGCATAATATATGCACAAGATCAATTTAATAAAATTAAAATCATTATAGAGAGTCAAAAAGTTACAATGGAAAATACCATAGAAAGTCTAAATGGAAAGATTAGTTACTTGAAGAGAGAATTAAGAAATTCAGAAATACAGAACCAAAGGCTATATGATTTATTGACACTGCAAATGAAAAACATGAAATGCAGTGGGGGGGCTGCATTTTCAGATGGCAAACTGGACTGCAGCAATCATGAGTAAAAGTTCCTTTAGCGGAATCCGTGGCCGGATGGTTGTTGTTGTCGGCTGTTGATGGGTCACTAGTAGCATTCAGTAAATCAGTCCTGGTAGGCACAGTTGTAGCAATGAGGCCCTTTACAGTAGTTCCGAAAAACTTTTCAAACTGAGAAGGCTCTTTGCCACCTTTGCCAGCTGAGTGCTTACTGCCAGATGGGTCATTTTCAACCAGAAAAGCAGGAGTAGCAATGAACGTGTGCATGGCAGCCATAGTGACCTGTTGCTCGGCTTTCATCTACATTAAGGTATTTATTACAACTCACCAGGTGGAACCGAGCTCTCAAGTGATTTTAGAGTCTACCGTCACTAATAACTGCATCCCACAGTGCATCTCCCACTTCTCCCCATCTATCTGGGCTAAAAATCATATGGATCTGCCTCATAAAGTCCTTCTCTTTAGCCCTTTGATCAGCTCACAGAGCTTTTTCATATCTGACATAATCCCTCTCTTAGAGAGTATGCTTGCCAGTAAATGCAGTGCTGTGTCCTCTTCCACCACAGCCTTACCTGCTTCTACAGAGTCCTTGGCCGTGGTCCGAGCTTTCCAGCTACTGCCTCTTTTTTGCAGCGCCGTCTGTCCGGTGTCTGACAGTGACTTTTATTTTCGATTCTAAATGTCCTCAGTGTTGTCGGCGCGTTTCGACCCCGGCCCGTAAAATCGTGGTCCTGTCCACTGTCAGTCTGCAACACCTCAGACTTCCCCGAGTCCTGGTTCCCCATATTCAGGCACCATTTGTGGGCATTGCACCCCAGAGTAACAATTGTGACACCAATATGGTTAGATAATTGTTCTCCAAATAATAATCTCCTTATTGCAGTGATACAGTGACTTGGAAGAGGCATGCCTAGCTAGCTTAGTTAAGATAGGTACATGTGGAAGGTACAGATAGTCTTAAGGTTATGTGTGAGGTACAGATAGGTTAAATTCATATAAACTACTTGTAAGGTCAGCCTCCTGCATCCAGCAAACCCTGCCTCCTCACAGCTGCATGTAGGGGGCTTGCTTCACCATCTTAGTTCCTGCCTCCAGAATGGACTAAAGGACGCTCTGCAGCACGGGTTGCTCATGTTTATCAATTCATGTCCCCTGTTAGCAAGATATCCATCCACAGACTTAAAAGCATTTAAGGGCTGCTACCTTGGCTTTCAGCTTTGACCCTGTCTTTATATATAGTCCATGTGAAGTCTCTGTGGGCTTGACATTGAGCAATAAGGCTCACACTGATTTTGATACTGTGAGCCCCATTAGCAATGTGTGTGTATGTTCCTCATTTGTGAGGAAATGACAGGTGACAGACCCACCTGACTCGATTTACTTGGTCAGTTTAAAAACTTCAAAATAACATTTTAATGTTTTGAATATTTGTTTTTCAAAATATTTGAATGTCCTTTCATTTTAATTTTATTTCAAAATATAATACCAAACAGTCCTTCAGTCAGGGCTCCCCACTGCAGATCCCATGTAGTCACTGACAGTTAACTATGGTTACTTACTTTTACAACTGTGTAACGGTCATCTATCTAAAAGTAATTTTATTTAGTTTGTTTCTCTAGTTTAGATATTAGAATACCCTGTGAGACACTCAGAAATCTTGTTGCTGATGTCATAACGTGACATTTATCTCTATCCTCTATCCACCAGGCCAGATAAATTATGTTTTAAATTATATTTATCTGACACAATTTGGTACTATCTGTGTCAATTTTTTCAAGTCACAGCAACATTTTCAGAAAAAAAAAAACAACAAGAAAGGCATTAGTGTATTTGTTTTCTCAGTTTAACTAGCCGAAAGTTTGTATATCATTTTTACTTTCCAGGGTCTGTCTGTCTTACACTACCATGTAAAATATACTTAAATGGTCTCTGAAGACTACTGATTCCCTAGAGACTTCAGTGATTCTCAGCTCACAGTCAGAGATCCATGGACTAGTTGTTCACCTGGTGGCCATTACTGGTTTTCTAGATGATATTTTGAACTGTTTCTAATAGTGCAACCCACTTGGCCTTGTCTTGACATGCACTTCTGTGCATCACTGATTTTTTCATACCTATTTCTCTGTCCAGGGTACACGGCAAACCCAGCATTTTTGGAATAACTTCTTTATGCAATGTTCTATCCACAGCTGGTTATCATTTTCTACCCTGACTCTTATGGTGTGCTTTTAAATTGCTTTATCTGTACACTGACCATGGATTCAAGTCCCAAACAATATCTGCATTTAAGTGTTCCAGTCCTCTTGTAATTTTCAAATGTTATCATTTCCTCATCTCTGTGTTCATCACTTTAAATGTCAAAAGCCCCTTGTGTAGATTTTCATTAGTCCCCTAACTGTATACAGACACTCCATTTGTTAGTCTACTATCTTTCCACATTTTGGGCACAGTAGACTGTTTTGCATTATCCTAGCTGCACCACAACTAATATTTTAGGTCTTTCTGGTGTTGCAAACACACTACTGCAAATACATTACCAGTAGGCCGCCAAGTAGTTCTTTGGTAGGTTTATTAGTCTTAATGGTTTCATAGAATATGTTCTTATTTCTGGAGCATTGTCTGTTCTATTAAAACTTTTAAGTCATAGAATCACTAATCTGTAGAAACATTGTTCATTACATTAAGACTATTAACATCACTGATTATAATATACATTATTAAGCATAATAATACATAAACAAGTCTGTATGACATTTAAAGCAAGATAGCCCTAGTATATGTAGATTTTGAAAATTGTCCTCTAATGGCTGTCCAGTAGAAGATCAGAAAGTTCATTAAAAGTGTATATTTCTTTGCTTCTTTTGACACACCATCAAATTACCATTGGCTTATCACCCCCAAAAAAGCTGATGGGTGTGGATGAATTTCTTGCTAGCAGAGGACACGAATTGATAAACATGAGCAACTCGTGCTGAGAACTGTCCTTGGGCTACCTTGGGCTCAGGAAACCAAGCTGCAAACAATGAGCACCCCACACACAGCTGCAGTGGGCAGACTTAGCCAGCTGCAGGGGGCTGGGTTAGCCAGCCCCAGAGGTTGACCTTCAGAATGTTATGGTTAAATCAGCCCATGTATGCCTCACATGTAACCCTGTATCCTCCACATGTACCAATCTTAGTTGTGCACACCTCTTCTAAGAAAGCATATAAGCTACTGTATCATGGAAATAAAGTGGGGAATGACCATTCTAACCACATTGGTGAACAAAGAGTCATTTTATCCCTGGTGCTCCACTGGCAAATGGCACCTGAACAGTGAAGCAGCCTTTGGGTGAGACCAAGGCGGGCCGGCTGCGGCAGGACCACATTTAAGAGGGCCAGGGTTGGTAAATGTGCTGACCATCCTGCGGATGCTTTTCTTATTGAAAAGTGAAATCACCAGTGACACTGGACCAGAGAGGGCATTGCCCAGAAAGGGGGGAAATAGATGGGCCCAGAGTCCACAGTTTTGGGGCGCTCTGAGTGAAACAGGTACGGCCACGACAGGAACAGGCATGGCACTGTCTTTGCTGGTGTGTATTCTCTCTAAGAGAGGTATTCCATCAGCCATGAACAAGCTCCGAGAGCTGCTGACCTGGGTGCAGGTGCAGGGTCACATGTGTGAGTCTCCCATGATCTTTAAGATTGAAGCTTGGCAGGAGGTCGGAGACGCGCTGTGGAACGTGATTATTAATGACTGAAAGGACTCTAAGGTCGTGCAAAAGCTCGGTTCCACCTGGCGCGATGTGCTATGTACGTTACTAGAAATAAAAGCTGAAAGAAACGCTGCCAGGGCAGCATCACAGTCGCTTCTGGCCATGCCCGTGGCTGCTGGAATTTCGGATGTGAGGATGGCATCAGCCCCCACCCCTGCCCCCGCCCCAAACGCACCGTCGCTACCAGCGGCAGAGAGAGAGAGAGTTCTGTAGCTTGGTTTTTCAGACTCGGTCGTGCCTCCCTAGTCAAGGGTATGACCAGGTCAGTGGCGGAGTTGAAAAAAAGCATAGAACACAATCCTGGCAGACCGCCATGTGTCGTGGAGGGCCCATAGGCCCAAAAACAGACCTGCATATGCCTTGCCCTGTCTGGACATGTTTTTTTCCTGATTCTTACTCAGGGGTGAGCACATGGCCAGCACAGAGGGGCACAATAGGCCTGGTGCTGTGGAGTCTGGCCTGCCCAGGCTTTAGGCTGAGTAAGCCCCCACATGTGCAGCTCATGCTTGCCAGGTGCTAGGCCCATGTGAGCCCCATATTTGGAAAAGTCCAGGCCTGTGGCTCCTTGCCTATTACGGCAAGGTTGGCTGACTGCAAGCCTGATTGGTTATTGGTGGCCAGTGAGACCATTGATCTCGGCCCACAGTTAATAAATAGACATGCATTCACGTGTCAGCATTCCTCTTTTGCTCGCCAGTGCATTCATTCACTTAAGCCTGTCATTACGGGGCTCAGACTCCCCGTGCAGCCGTGCATCCCACTGCACATTCATTGCCTTATTCCCTGGTGTATGCCATAGCCACGAGATACCAGGAGCAGACCTATTTGTCTGCACAGGATCGTATTTCTCTGCACCTGCAAATCCTGCCTATGAGTTCCCTGGACGCAGCAGCCGGAGGGACCCAGCAGCTACGGGCGGAGACTATTGCCCCTGAAACCGGGAGTATTCCAGCCTCGGAGTCCATGGGTGGAGACCCTAAGGAGTTGGACGCTTTATATAGGCTGTGACGTAGCCCGGAGGGTGATTTATAATTAATCAAAATTGTAAGTAAATACTTCTCTAACTTCTATTGTGCCTGCCACAAAGCAGAAAGCTTTCAGCCCACTCTGCTGGGCAAACAGTATATAGACCCCAAGCGGCAGTAGCCGAGGGGAAAACTCTCTCTGTTTAATAGTTATGCTAGTCATTGTATTATAGTAATTAATAAGCCGTTTGTGATATTTCCCATAACGTTCTTCATGACCATGAATTGAATCATATTTAATATAGTGGTTGGGGGGTGTTGAGAGTTAAGAATATTGAGTTTAATAAACATATATTTTTATAAAATTATCTCGCACCGATTGATTTCTCCCCTTTGCCACGAATGGGCAATAAGGGCAGGATTCCCCTCTGCGACACCATGTTGCCCACCACGGGCCCTGCCTCCACCCCCCCTGACTGAGGACTCGCCCGCTAGACATATTGTTGACACTCCCGAGCCTGATGGTGGCACTGCAGCTGGAGGCACGTGCTCTCAGGGCTCGGCATGCATTAGCAGCCATCAGTTGCCCACAATTGCCACTAATGATACACAGCGGTTGCTAGAACAAGTGGTTAAAATGTTAGAAAAGTAGACACCCGAATGTGCAAAACAACAGGAAGGGCTACTGCACCCAGCGACTCTAAACGCCCCGCCACCCCCTCCTCCGCTTGCAGCTCAGCTGCTGACCGAGTGTCTTCGGGAGCCCTGGGAGCTGGATGCTGTGACTCAGGAAAAGCATTACAGCGTACTATTAAGTGGTCTGGAATCATCAAAAATGCCCTGTTTGATGGAGAGTGGCAGCCTGTGCAGTCCATGGCTTTCCCTGTGGTGAGCGGAGCAGATGGAGAGGCACATTGGGACACCTGGGAGTGGAAACCCCTAGAGCGTGTGCAGAAGGCAGTTAAAGAATTTGGAATATGAGCAGAACCTGCCAGGCAGATGTTAGATTGGTTGTTTTCTTCCAATCATTGTATTCCAATAGACTGCTGTAACTTGGCCAGTCTTATTCTGATTCCCTCCCAGTTTCTCCTATGGGAAAGGGAGTGGTTCTGACAGGTGAGCAAGGAAGCCGCTTGGCACCAGCGTGCCAAGCCCTATATGGGCTCACACCTGACATTCTAACTGGCCAGGGAATCTACCAGCCTACCGAGGTACAGCTACCCTTCCCGGAGTAACTTCACGACTTGTCTGCCCGATTAGCGCTACAAGCATTTTACACCACTTTGGGCTTGACGCTCGGCCCTTCCTATGCGGGAATCCAGCAGGGGACGAATGAAGAGTACAGTCACTTTATCGATCGGCTGTGGGCAGCTCTGAAACATGAAGGGGATTTGGATGATAGAACCAAAGCGGGGCTGATCAAGAGTATGGCATTTGAAAATGCTAACCCCAAGACCCAGGGTATCTTAACCACACTGCCTGCAGGAGCATCTGTAGAAGACATATTAGAGCATGTGGCTTGTGCCTAGGGTCGAGAGCAGTATGCCCTTGTGGCAGATGCCATGCATGTGTCTAATCAAGCTATGGCAGGCGAGTTGGCCAAAGCGGTGGGACAGGCGATCGAGAACACGTTTGAGAGAAAGGTGCTTTTTGTCTTGGCAAAACCATGGAAGGGCTTTCTAGTGGGAGCAGGATGCTTTCGCTGTGGCCAGCCAGGTCACACGAAACGATGCTGTTCGATCTCGGTGTGGTGTGACCACTGCCAGTCGCCTGACCATGCTACAGCAGTCTACCGATCAGTAAACTCCAAAAACAGCACGAGCAGCCGCGCGAAGACAACAGTATCTGTGGCACAGGACGGGCCAAAGGGTACCTGGACACCCACCACCCAACCACCAACGGGAGCCTTGGAGTGGATCTGGCAACAGCAGTAGGTGTGACCTGAAAGAGTAAATAGGTCACGAAAATCCCTACCACCTCTTTGGGACCCCTTTCTACGTTGCAGGGCTCCCTAGGGGGGCTCTTCCTTGGCCGATCATCAGCTGGCCTCAAAGGTCTTATTGTGATACCGGGACTTATTGATGCTGACTATAAGGGGCTGATAGCCATAATGGCATATACTATTGCCCCACCTCTGTTTATCCCTGCTGGAAGTAAAATAGCACAACTTGTTGCACTCTCAAATCAACAAGCATCAGCTCCCCCTGACAGTAAGCTGCGAGAAGGAGGGTTTGGCTCCACTGGACCGGCAGTTTGCTTCACTAAGGATCTGTCCCAGAGACCCATGATCACTCTGGAAGTGTCTGCAAATGGGGAAGTGGTAAGACTCTTGGCTATGGTGGATACGGGAGCCGACGTTACCATCATTAATCAGAGCCTGTGGCCTCCAGCCTGGCTGTTAATCAGTCCAATATCTGGCATAGTGGGAGTGGGAGGCAGTACGACTGCTCAGCAAATCAAAGACCCTGTAAGCCTGTGCTGGGAGGCCTGCACCGTGCACCAGCAAGTGTATGTCATACCCTTGCCTGACAGCCTGCAAGCGTTTACAGGCCGTGATGCCCTCAGTCAAATTGGTGCTGTCATTACCACCGATCCCAGAGTGCCTTTTCATTGCAGGCCGCTGCCTGTAAGCTGTCACCCATACCCCTTAAATGGCACATAGACAGACCAGTATGGATAGAGCAGTGGCCTATGACTGCAGAGTGGCTTGAACACGCCAGGGTACTTGTTCAGGAACAATTGAGGGCAGGCCATATTCGACCTTCTGTCAGCCCTTGGAACACCCCTATTTTTATCATCCCAAAGAAATCTGGAAAATGGAGACTGCTGTGGGATATCCGAGCAGTGAATGACCTGATGTAGGCCATGGGAGCACTCCAACCAGGACTGCTGTCACCAAGTATGCTCCCAAAGGACTGGTATTTGCTGATAATTGATCTAAAGGACTGCTTCTTCACCATACCATTCACTAATCAAGATTGCCAGCGATTTGCCTTTACAGTACCATCTGTGAATAAAGCTGAACCTGCAAGCCGCTATGAGTGGACAGTCTTGGCTCAAGGAATGAAGAACTCACCAACCCTCTGCCAATTGTTTGGTGCGAGACCATTGCAACCCTTGAGAAAAAATTGGGCATGTACAATTGTCAATCACTATATGGATGACATTCTTTTCTGTCATTCATGGCCATTTGTGCCTGCAGACTTGGAAATTATTTAGACTGTCTGCAAAAGAAGTGGTCTGATTATTGCCCTAGAAAAGATACAGCAGCAGAGCCCTTGGAACTATTTGGGCTGGAAAATTACTGAGGCCACAGTCAGACCACAAAATATTGAACCACTCACGGCCTTGAGCACACTGACAGAAGACCAAAAATATATCGGCGATGAACAGTGGGTTCAAAAAATAGTGGGAATAACCAACGAGGACTTAGAACCATTGCTGCCTCTGTTGCAGGGCACAGATGCGCACAGGTGCATCTCCTTAATGACCCAACAGCAGTTGGCAGTCAAGTCGATAGCCAACAAATTCCTGACTGGTGTGTCCACCTGTCACCTTGCCGATCAACCCCTAGTGCTTCTATGTGTCAATAGACAACGACATCCTTTCGCACTCATTGCTCAGTGGCAAAAAGAAAAAGGGGAAAATACCAAGGGTAGGAGAGATGCTAGTGCCACTGACAATGAGTGGAAGATCATAGAATGGGTATTTTTGCCCGCTTATCCAAAGAACACCATACAGACCCATGCAGAGGCACTTGCTGAATTGATTAAAAGGAGTAGATTTAGAGTAATTGAAATTGATGGAAGAGAGCCAGCTATGGTTTGTGTACCATTGACCAGTGATCAGCTGGACTGGTGCCTCTACAACTCTGCACCATTACAGGACTCCCTGTTGGGGTTTACAAGGAAGATAAGTAATGCTTATCCAGCTAGAAGGACCTGGAAGGTTGTTAAAGACCTACAGTGGTTCAGAATTCCACAATTAAGCCCCATACCTGTACTCGGACAAACAGTATACACAGACGCGGGTAGGAGAAAAAGGAAAGCAGTATGTACATGGTATAATAGTGGTCTGTGGCATCATCATCTTATGGTAGGAACTAGAGATAACTCACTACAGACTCTAGAACTAACAGCAGTAGTGTGGGCATTTAAAAACTGGGCACAGGAGCCGTTGAATGTGCTCACTGATTCTCTTTATGTTGCCCGTGTCATCGCTAGGATTGAAGACTCATTGCT
>WAAF01017750.1:9448-34184 GCA_013400475.1 Tricholaema leucomelas
ACAGTGGTTTAGCAACTTCATCTGCCACTTCCTTCAGGACCCGTGGGTGGATCTCGTCAGGCCCCATGGATTTGTGCACATTCAGATTCCTTAGGTGCTCACGAACATGATCTTCATTTACAGTGGGCAGAGCTTCCTTCTGCCAGGCCTTATTTTCATCCTCTGTGACTCGGACATCACGGTTGGGGTCCTTGCCATTGAAGACCGAGGCAAAGAAGTCATTGAGCACCTCAGCCTTATCCACATCCGTTGTTGCCAGTTCTCCCTTTCCCATCTGGAAGGGTCCCACATTATCCCTGGTCCTCCTTTTCTCACTGATATACCTGCAAAAGTTCTTCTTGTTCCCCTTGATGTCCCTAGCCAGATTCAGTTCCAGCTGTGCTTTAGCTTTCCTAACCTGAGCTCTGGCTGTACAGACAATTTCTCTGTATTCATCCCAGGTTCCCTGTCCTTCCACTCTCTGTTGGCTTTCCACTGGGCACCACTGGAAAGAGACTGACTCTATTCTCTTGACCTCCACCTTTTAGGTATTGATAGGCATTGATAAGATCCCCTCTCAGGCTGCCCTCCTGCAGGCTAGAGTCCCAGGTCACTCACCCTCTTCTCAGATAGATGTTGTGCTTTTGTCATTTCCCTTACCCTCCACTGGACTCTCTCCAGTAGCCATCTGTCTCTCTTGAATTGGGGAGCTCAGAACTGGACTTAAGACTACGGATACGGTCTCAGTAGGTCAGAGCAGATGGCAAGGAAAACTTCTCTCAAACTACAGGCCACACTCCCCTTAACACTGATCAGGATACCATCAGCCTTCTCGGCCACGAGAACATGCCTCTAGTTCATAGTTCACCAGGACTTTCAGGTCCTTCTCTGCAGAGCTGCAGCTCATCAACCTTTTAACCTGTACCAGTGCAGGGGATTATTCTGCTCAAGATGCAGGACCCTACATTAGCTGTTGTTGAATTTTATGAGATGGCCAACTCTGCAACCTGTCCAGGTCTTGCTGAATGGCAGCATAGCCTTATTGTGTCTTAGCCACTCCTCCCAGGTTATTTTGTCATCTGCAAACCTGTTGAGAGTACCATTTGTCTCACTACCCAGCTCACATTGAACAAGAAAAGAACCAGTACTGGCTCCTAAGGAACACCAATAGCTAGAGGCCTCCAACTAGAACCCTGAACCACTGATAGCAATGTTGTGTGCTCTGCCATTCAGTTCTCAATCCACCTCACTGTTGACTCACCTAACCCACAATTCTCAAGCTTACTATGAGGATGTTATGGTAGATAGTGTCAAATATGTATAGATAGAAGACACAGGGAAAGATTGACTTTCATTTACTTTGAATGCACTTGGAAGATCACCCCAGTCTTTAAATGAAAATACAAAAGGTCTTTAAACACTTGGTTCATTCTCAGAAAAAAATGATAGCACATTTTCAGTAAGACTTCTGACATCATTTTTTATTTCTTCAGAAGTCTAAGACTTTTCTAAAGTTCTCCTTAGAATGTTCTTTCTTTATCTACTTTGGGGGAAACCAAGTCACATCTTTTTGCCAATTCTGGAGATGTCTTAAGATTGTTTTCTCCTGAGTACCTCACTTGCTGACCATCAGTAGCAGCTTCATGTAAACAAACATCTGTCTTGTGGTGTTGTCTTGGTCCAGAAGCTGGGATGGAGAGTCAGCTTCTTTTAAAACAATTCCATGTGTGAAATTAAGACACAAACAAGGCCAAATATCAAAAGTGAGGCTATTTATTAAAGGATTAAGCAAATGAAACAGAGGAAGGGAGAACAGGGAGAGAGAAAGAGGAAAAATGGAGAAAGAAGAGAGAGCAGGAAAGCAACATATTACCACTCCCAAGATGCTTTTCTGTCTTTGACCAGAGGAGGTTTGAGGAGGGTGGTGACAAGTCACTTCTTCAGCTTGAAGGAAAAGAGGGAAAGAGACACATCCCAAAGTACAAGTCTCTTTTGGCTTGCCGTGTTGGCCAGAGGAGAGTAGATAAAGCTCTCAGTAAGTTCCAGGATGTTTTTCCCTCCTCTGAGCAGCCTCTGGCATGTAGCATTTTTCAGTGGAGTTCTTCCCTTCACAGAAGGCAAAACTTAAGGCTTTTATCACAGCTCCCCCATGGCTTCTAACCCTAGTCCAAGTGGTACCCTCCATGGGTCTTAGAACATATTCCTGCGTGCTTGCAGGAGTCAGGCACCAGAATGGACCTTCACTTCCCCTTTGCCTTCCCTCTGTTCACACACGTCTGGGCTTATCATGCCAGGATGTGTCACGTCATACATTCCAGGAGATCCTCCCACTACACCCTCCCTGGGGCAGCTACCATCTCAGTAAGCAAAGATGATATCTCTGTTGAGACATTTCAGTTCCTGACTTGCATCCAGACAGGTGTGTTGTGGTTTGCTAAAGGAAAGGATGTAAAATGATTCTAATAGGGTAGGTAAGGTACTAAGGTAATTTTTTCATGGAAGTATATATGTGGCCAAGACAAACATGTGACTAGACTGGTGCAGTCAGCAACTACAAAAATCACATTACTTCAAATACATTTTAGAGCCTTTTAAGACACATAAATCACAGAATCACGGAATGTTACGGGCTGGAAGTGACTTCGAAAGATCATCTAACCCAAGCTCCCTGACAGAGAAAAATCACCTATACCAAATCATGCAGAAATACACCCAGGCGGATCTTGAATATTCATCTCCAGAGAGGGAGACTCCACAACTCCCCTGGACAGCCTGTTCCAGTGTTTTGTCACTCTCACAGTGAAAAAAAAAAATCCTCATATCTACATGGAACTTCCTATGCCTCAACATCCACCCACTGCCTCTTGCCCTGCCATTGGGCATCACTTAGCAGTGTGGGCATTAGCCATCACTGGCTCCATCCTCTTGGCACTTATCCTTTACATATTTATAAACATTAATGAAGTCACTTCTCAGTCTCCTCTTCTCCAAGCTAAAGAGCCCCAGCTCCCTCAATTTCTCCTTGTAAGGAAGATGTTGCACTCTAATAATTTTTGTGGCTCTGTGCTGGGCTCTTTCAAACACTTCCCTGAGGTCATTCTTGAGCTGAGGATACCTGAAGTTGACACAATATCCCAGATGCAGCCTCACCAAGGCAGAGTAGAGGTGTAGGAGAACCTCTCTTTACCTAGAAACCACAGTCCTAATACACCTAAGAATGGCATTGACCTTCTTGATCACCAGACTACATTGCTGGCTTATGGTCAACCTCCCATCCACTAGGATCCCCAGGTTCTTTTCCCCTTCACTGCTATCTAACAGGTCAGTTCCCAACCTATACTGATCCTTGGTGTTGTTCTTTCCAAGGTGCAAAACTTGTCTTTCTTGAATTTCACTGAATTTCTTCCTCCAAATTTTATTAAATATTTTCTAGATATCTTACTTTTTTTTGTGTGTCTTTTTCCAGTTACGGCATTTTCCTGGAGAACTGAGGTTGATGTTTAGCCATGTTCGTTATACTTTATAAAGCATAGCTTTATTTATGCTTGATAATGGATATACTCTAGTGTAAAAGTAACAGCAAAATTTCAACTGGTCTCAAGAAGCTGTCAATGAAGTCGGTTCTTATTTATGAAGAATATTTATCAATATTTAAAAACATTTTTCTAAATTCACAGCACTCTGATGGAAGTGTGAGGTTTACAGCACAGCATGAAAACAAAATAGCTGCACAAAGTTCTTGACAGCTTCTCATAAAGAGCAGTCTCTTACTCATAAGTTGAGAAGAACCTGAAACTCCAGTCCATCCGAAATGATGATTACATCTATATGCTATCAGTGGACTACCATAGATGTGTAAATTTGCATTTGTTAACCCAAACAGTCTCTCTTTAAGTGTTCTGAATTAAATGATGCTAAAATGGATGTGGCACCTGCATATTTTGGTTATTAGTCATGTAATAAGTTTATGGTTATTAAGAAAAAAAGAGATAATAGTTAATTACTTTTTCTCCATCCTCTTAGCAGTCTTCATGAAAATAAATTAGGTCTTTAAAGACCATGTTATCAATAAGCTCTGCAGCTCTCTGATTACAACTAGGGTATATAAAGTTATAATTAAAAAAAACAAGCAAAGGAAGCCATTACAGGTTAAAAATCTTAGAGCTTTTTCT
The DNA here is from genome assembly GCA_013400475.1 of Tricholaema leucomelas. Taxonomy (NCBI): domain Eukaryota; kingdom Metazoa; phylum Chordata; class Aves; order Piciformes; family Lybiidae; genus Tricholaema lacrymosa; species Tricholaema leucomelas. The sequence continues at coordinate 13,600 of WAAF01017750.1, forward strand.
TAAACTCTTTATCAAATTCCTTGTGGTTTATAATTCTCCCAGTGTTCTTGCTTTAAATTATAGGTAACAATAATTAAGGCTACCTGGATATTTTTATTTTGGTAGGTTATTTTGTGGGCAGGGGTCACATGGATCAGCCGTTGTAAGAAAAATGTCTTTTCTCCATAAGGAAGATGAAGCATGGGAACAAGTTGTCCAGAGACTGCTTTGGCTCCACGCTCAGTAGTTTCCAAGACCCAATGGGACAAGAGAACTTGGTCTGATCTCAGGCTGTGTTCTGCTCTGAGCAAGAGGTTGGAGTAGAAATCTCCTCAGCTTCCTTTCAGTCTAAGCAGTCGTCCTGGTAGGGCATAAATCCTGCCAGGCAGGTTTCACCCTGGCTCTCCTTCTGTTGTGCTGGAGTCCGGGAGTGAGTAGATGAGCAAATAATAAGAGTTTCCTCCCAGCAAAGTCTTGAGGGCTAGAGGGCTTAGCACACCATGACAGGTGTCTTGTGCTGCCCTCAACGTGCCTGCATAGCCAAAGGAGGCATGAAGCTTTGAATTCATTGGCTAGAACAAGGGTGCTAGTGTCTATTGGCCACTTTGATTTCAAAATCGAGTATATAAAGGGGGATGATTTAGAAAACTGTGCCTTTCTGCATTTGCCTTTCTACAGCAGCCTTTCTGTGATTAGCCTTTCTGCACCATGTCTTTGTCTGCAGGGAGCATCTCCTCATTTGCAGCTGGTTAGCAGGCAGCCACGTGTTTGCAGCTCACACTAGTGGCTTAGCAGCATCTCCTTCCTCCTCTGCCTGAAATATTTGTATTTTATCCTGTGATCATCACGAGTTTGAAAGTGTCTTTCACACAGGAGACTTAGTCAGGGACCAAAGACGCTGTGAGTATATGCTGGAGTGGATACCAAGACTCCATAGGCATTAGTCAGAATTTTTCCTGTTCTTGCATTATTCTTTTCCAAGTTCTGGTTGATTAAACTGTTTAATTCTGTGCAATTGCTTCTTGTCAACTGGAAATCCAAAGAACCTCAGGGATTTTACCTGATTTTTAATATTAATAATAAAAGTTAATATTAATATATAAATCAATAGTCATAATTCATAACTTATTATTAATTTCTGACACAGAAATCTGATGTATATGGTGAAATCTTTATAGTAAATCATGGCTCAAATTCAGGTAAAAGTAGATTTCCACTAACAAACAGCTGCTCAGCTGTCTTAAAGACCTCGTTGACCTGGCTGTTCTCTGCTATTTGGGTATACCCATAGACGCTTCTGGGCTCAGGGTTGTTAAAACTGAGCCACCAAAAACTTCTCTAAGTTTAAGGAGTTTTATTTTGGCAAGCAAGAAGCAGCGCTGGGTGCAGGAGAGTTCAGCTCCACAGCTGCGCACTGTGCGCACTGTACACATGTGGTTGCAGGATCTTTATTTCCCGCTCAGATACATATTCATTAAGCAGTTCAATAATAATCAAACACTTCCCAAAGTGGTTGCGGTTTTTCCTGGAACTGTTGCGCACGCGTGCTAATCCTCCTGGGGACCTCTCTGGTGGTTGTGAGGCTGAAGTAATGAGTCTTCCTCAGGTGTTCTCATTGTGACTCAGCTATTTGAGTCCATACAGTCATATGCTTCGCAGTTTCTTATCTACCATGCTCGTGGCACTTTCTTTTATCGCTCGTCCCTAGCCTTGCTTAGTTAGCTCCAGCACACCCCTGTTCTGTTCACATCCCACATTGACAGGGGGCTGTCTCTTCACAGCGCGCTCTGTTGTCGCTCGTAGGTTTCAACGTCTCCACTCAGTTATCATAGAATCGTAGAATCATAGAATGGTTTAGGTTGGAAGGGACCTCAAGGATCACCGAGCTCCAACTCTCCGCCATAGGCAGGGACACCTCCCACTAGAGCAGGTTGCTCAAGGCCTCATCCAGCCTGGCCTTAAACGCCTCCAGGGAGGAAGTATCCACAACCTCCCTGGGCAACCCTTTCCAGTGTCTCACCACCCTCATTGTAAAGAACTTCCTCCTAGCATCCAGTCTAAATCTCCCCTCTTCCAGCTTAAACCCATTACCCCTCATCCTGACATTACTAGACATTGTAAATAGTCCCTCCCCAGCCTTCCTGTAGGCTCCCTTCAAACCTGGAAAGCCACTCTAAGGTGTCCTCGAAGCCTTCTCTTCTCCAGGGGGAAGAGCCCCAACTCTCTCAGCCTGTCCTCATAGCAGAGGTGCTGCAGCCCTCTGATCATCTTCGTGGCTCTTCTCTGGACTCACTCCAGCAGTTCCATGTCCTTCTTGTGTTGGGGATTCCAGAACTGCACACAGTACTCCAGGTGGGGTCTGACGGGAACAGAGTAGAGGGGTTAGCTCTGACACACCCTGCTCTGCCATTCTCATATTGACATAGTCTCATTTTCTCATATTTTTATATTCTGCTTTGTCCTGTCTCATATTGACGCAGGTACTGCTTTTCACAGGGTGGTCCATGCCAAATGCAGCCCATGAAAGACAACAGAGTTTTGGTGTAGTAGTAATGTCTTCTATGGAAAAACTGTGTAGGTTGTAAATTTTGGCAGTGTTTACATATTGTAATGAATATTTCAAGAGTGCTTTGAGAAAAGATTGTTTATAAATTGAGCCAAGTATTTATTACCTTCATTAAAAGAATTCCATCTGAAAAATACTAAAAATTTAGTAAAAGGTCTTATAAAGGTAATTACTGAAACTGATTTATTTTCTTCTACTGTCATTATTTTAAGCAGCCCTCGTGAGGCCTTTAGGAAGCCCTCGTACCTTGCATATGACTTTCCTACAGAAGAATTATTAATTTAAATTATGCAGCATACAGAGAGAAAGGTGAGGAAAATAGAAGGAATTACCACATTCCGGTTAAAAAAGTGTTTCATAATGCAGCTTCTGCCTGAAAAATATCATTGCTGCATTTCAGTTTTGTGAAGGTATTAGCTATGATTATTTTTACATCTTGCATTAGAGCAATATAAATAAATTATGCACCATAAACGAAATAAAGTTCAGAGCCCAGATAAAGCACTGCTAACAGTGAAGGCTGCTGCCCTCATGCATGTTGCTACAGTTTATGATCAAGTAGTGGTTTAGATTAGATCTATTAAGACACAGTTTGTGTTTGTGGAATATCAATAAATTATTGAATAAGTACTGATGAGCTTAATAAGGAGCAACACTGAATCTAACACACTTTAATTAACTCCCAAATTATAAACAAAAACATTTATAATAGCTTCTTATTAAGAGAATAAATATTTATGGCAGGATTTTGAACACTGGCACAAGATAATTCAGATGTGAAGTGTATAGTTTTTAAAAATTGTTTAATCCTGAACGTTAGTGGAAGATGTTTACAGTCACAAACACCTAGACTATGTGTTTTTGCAAAATTAAACAAAGAAATATAGTTTCTTTGTTTATAGTGTACACTATAAGGTGTGGTGTCAAGTGTATGGAGCTGCATGGAAAATATTTGCAAATGTACCTCACCTGCATCTAAAATGTGTCAGGTTTTAGTACATTATGTTTTTTTGTTTGTTTCTTTATTACTGTGTATATTATTTGTTGTTGTTTATTGGGGTTTTTTGTTTGTTTGTTCATATGTGGGATATCTTTTGGTTTTTGGTTGACTTTTGTTTGATTGTTCTATTTTTTTCTGTTTTGTTTTGTTTTTAATTTAAAGCAAAATTCTTTGGGTAATAACAAAAGTGAGGAAACATTGATGAAGTCTGTATATTTTAAATGGGAAGGTAGAGTACCTATCAACTGTTCAAATGATTGGAAGTTTGTTGTCTGCACCCAAAGCTGGGAAAGTATATTGAGTGATGATAAAAGGAAACACATTCATTTTGTGTTTTCATTACACAAAGGAAAATGGTGTTTAAAATAAATAAATAAACAATACAGAATTTCTCTGTTTTCAACACTGTGCAAGAAAACTGAAGTTGTTAAGTCATGTGTTCATCTTTCTTGCCAACAAAATGACTAATGGTAAAAAATAATGAAGACAAGTTTTTTCCAGATTTGTCACAAGGCAGTTTTATGTCTAACTAAAGAAGTGGACTGTGATCAAAGCTTTTTCCTGCTTCTCTTGCCCCTAGCACCATGTGGATCAAAGAATCACGGAACGGTTTCAGTTGGAAGGCACATTTAAAGATCTAGTCAAACTACCCTACCATGTGCTGAGACAAATTTCCCTAGACTAGGTTGTTCAAAGCCTCTTCTGACTTGACATAGAACACTGTCAAAGATGGGGCATCCACAGCTTCTTTAGGCATTCCATTCCAGTAACTCACTGCTTGCATTGTAAAAATTGTCTTCCTTAGTCTGATTTAAATCTCCTTCAGTTTTAAACTATTACTCATGGTCCTGTCACTATGGGCTGCACCGGTATAAAAACTCCTATCTTTCTTACAAGCCATTTTTAAGTATGGAAAGCCTGTATTAAGGTCTCCCAGGGCCTTCTCTTCTCCAGGCTGAATGATCTCAGTTTTCCCAGACTTTCCTCATAGCAGACATGCCCCAGCCCTCTGATAATTTCTGTGGCACTCTTCTGAGTTCACTCTAACAGGCCCGTGAGTCTCTTGTGCTGGGGACAGTACAGCTGAATGTGATACTCCAGGTGGGTCTCACAAAAACAGAATAAAGAGGCAGAATCACTTGCCTTGACCTGCTGGCTACACTTCTTTTAATGCAACTCAGGATGCAACTGGCTTTCAGGCCTGTAAGTGTACATTACTTGCTCATGTCAAATTTTCTGTCAATATTCCCAAGTACTTCTCCATAGAGCTGTTCCTAGTTAATTCACCCCCCACAGCCTGTAATAGCCTTGGAGTTTGCACCAACCCACCAACCTTGCTCTTGGTGAGATTTATATTCCTCCAGCCTGTCTCGGTCCTCCCCTTTGGATAGTATCTCTTCCTTCTATTGAATGAACCACACCACTTTGGTATTATCTACAAACTTGCTGAAACTGTACCAAATTCCACTGTCTAGGTTATCGATGAAGACATGAAATAGTACTGGTTCCAGTGCAAACCCTTGTGGGACATTCTCACTCCCAATTCCTGCTTGAATATTGAGCTACTGATTGTAACTCTCAGGTGCAGCTATCCCTCCAATTCCCCCTCTTTCTAGCACCCACCCATCAAATTCACATCTCTTCAATTTAGCAGTAAGAAGGTTGTTGAGGACCATGTCAGAGGTCTTAGAGAAATTCAGGTAGATAACATCCCTTTTCACTGACGGTGTTGATTCCATTCATGATCTGTGACTGGTGAAGCCATGCTGGCTGTCTCACCACCATTCTGTCTTCCACATGTTTTGCAGTGTCTTCTAGGAGGATGTGTTCTGTGATTTTACAGGACACAGAGGTGAGGCTGACTGGCTGGTTGTGCCCAGGGCCCTCCTTTTTACCCTTTTTACAAATTAGTATTATAATACCCTCTTTTCGGTCACTGTTAGCTTCTGATTCCAATGACTTTTGAGATATGATAGAAAATAGCTTGCAACTATATCAGCAAAATGCCTCAAGACACTGGTGTCATGGTCCAGAGAACAGAGATTAACGATGTCTCTGTCCAGAAGGGCAAGATTGGTTCTTATAGTGGTGTGAAACTAGGGTGCAAAGGAGACCATATATCACCACAAAACTATTAAAGGATAAGGTTGAACAAAACAGAGGGAGAAGAGGAGAGTGAAAGAGAGAGAGCAATGGAGAAAAAGAGAAGAAGCAGGGAAGGAAAAGAGCAGGGATTATATTACCATCAGCTGCAGATGGGGGGGGAAGAGAGAGAGATGTGTGCATGGCCCAGGGATGTTCTTTTGTGGAGTTCATCGGGAGTTCTGGTGGCAGTGCAGCTTTGGAGGTCCTCCAGTGGAGGTGCACGGGTGGAGGTGCTCAGTTGGAGGTGCACACCTGAAGGTCCACACTTTGGCAGGCATTGCTCATGTCTTGTTATACATTTTTTTAGATCACTGTCCAGGTGCAGCACCCCAGGAAATCTTCCTGTGTATTCATGCATTTGCAGGGGTCCTGTGGCAGCACCAGGGAGGGCCTCCGCCTCCTCCCTGCTCTGCTTACCTGTCCATAACCCAAATACACATAAGCCTTTTCTCTTCGGGGTAGCTGATATAAGATGTGCACATCCTGGGCATTCAAGCCAGGCTCAGGTTCAGGAACTCTGCAAAGGCAATGTCTGTTGATTTGCATCCCTGAGTTTTAGACAAGGCACCTTGTCTGAGACGGGGATGTTAACAAAGGCAATCTTCACCTTTCTTGATTTACAAGGGAGAGACCATGGCAATGTTTATCTTTGCTGATGACCAAGGGAGAGGTGATTTGGACTCTCACAGCTGGGATGCATCTCATTGAGTTCCATAAACCTGTGCTATGTTCTGTTTTCCCAGATGGTTTAAAACCCTATCTTCACTTACATTGGGAAGGACATTGTAACACTTTGTTATTTGAGCTTATGCTGGTGTGAGTTGGATATTAAAAATGTCTTTGTTTTCTACCTAGACACAGTGACTGGATATTCATGAAATAATTAAATTAGTTAGCAGTGAAATTGCAAAGACATAGGTGACTTTGCCTCAGATGAGGTAGAATCATAGAATCATAGAATCAACCTGATTGGAAGAGACCTCCAAGATCATCCACTCCAACCTATCATCCAGCCCTGTCCAATCAACTAGACCATGGCACTAAGTGCCTCATCCAGTCTTATTTTGAACACCTTCAGGGATGGTGACTCCACCACCTCCCTGGGCAGCCCATTCCCATGGAAAATTTCTCTCTCTCTAAAGAATTTCCTCCTAGCATTCAGCCTATACCTCCCACAGCACTCTTTTGAGGAGAGTGACCCCTACCTGACTACAGCCTCCCTTCAGGTAGTCATAGACAGCAATGAGGTCACTCCTGAGCCTCCTCTTCTCCAGGCTAAACAACCCCGGCTCCCTCAGCCTCTCCTCATAGGGTTTGTATTCCAGGCCTCTCACCAGCTTCATTGCCCTTCTCTGGACACGTTCCAGTATCTCAACATCTCTCTTGAATCATTACATATGTAACAACCTACATGTTCAGATATGCATCTGCCAGTTGTATTCCATGTGTTCCTAGCATACCAGGTTTAATTCACTATGATGTAGGGGAAGACTAATGTTTAAATAGTGATATTCAAGTAACTTTAACAGATACACAAACACCTTTTGGGTTTTAATCAAGTGAAAGCTTCATGGATTCCACCTATGTAGCAAAGTGACTTAAATTTGTTAATCTTTTGTAATAGTTAAATAATTCAAAGGTGTGTGATATGGAAGAGAAAGTATACAAATACTAAATGAAATAATTAGCTTAACTGGTAAAGGAAAAGAAGTACCAGAAGGTGGATGTGTGGTAGCCTAACTTTAAATTGTTATTTATAATTTTATACCTCCTTTTTTTTTCAACTTTTACAGTAAAATTTCATTTTTCTACATAGTTATGTGAAAATTTGTACCTTTTGAATATTATGCATACGATTTTAAAGGTCATATTAATTAAATGTGAGTTACCTTAGTCTTCTATTCAGGATAAAATTTTTATTTACTTATTCACATAGTGGTAGTAGAGAGGTGATATTAAATAGATAGGACGACAGGACAAAGTGTAAGTGGTTCAATTCTGTTAATCTTTATTTTAAATGATTGGGGAAATCCAATTGTTTAGAACATAGAGGTGATTAATCTTCCTTTTCTCTCTTGATGGTGGAAGAAAGATTACCTCAGTGGCAGTAGAAGGAGCTAATGCTACTTGTTAAATAACCAGTCATTTACCAAAATCTTTTTCCTGGAATCCGCAGCAAGTAACATATAATAGCTCTTTACTTTGTATTTGTGTAAGTGCCACATTTGATACTTCTGTCAGAAAATTTTAACATCAGGAACATAATGCAGTTCACGTGTTCCTGAAGGGTATTTAAAAACCCCAGCACAATACAATAAAATAAGCTGCTGAATAATAAAAGGTCTCTTTTTGAAAAACGAGTGCTGTTTATCATCGCTATTTTTTCTGATTAAAGTTAACATGGTCTGAATATTCATGATTCTTATTTGACAAAGTGTATGTGAAACCATGTTGCTCTAAGCTGTGATAGATTGTTTTCATTAATTGCTCAAGCAAAGTAATTAGAATTGATATATGTAGAAATAGGTTTATACACTTTCTAGCTATTACAGGAACTGTGTCTATTTTTTTAAACATAATTTAACAGGAGTAAAATAAATTAAAGACTTAATCACTCTGACATGCTATCCAGCACTGCTTGTTGTCTTGTATCTTAAAAACCTTAAGAATCTCAAAATTATTTTTTTTTAGGCATTTGACACAATGCTATCTAGGAGCAAGAACTCTTCTACAGCATCTGTTATTAGACTGCTTTGAGTACAGTGATTTCAAGTTGAATGCAATTAGATTACCTATAATGTTGATCATTTATTTTCTCGTAGTAATCAAGTGACTTCTGCATGTGCCTTCTTCTGTGTCTGGAGTTTTCCAGTACCTATTGCTATCTCACAGACTGACCTGTGTGAAACTTACTATTCTTATCACAGATGGGAATTGATGTTTTGTTACTAGAAAGAAGACTTCTTCAATTCTATGTTAAATGTAGTCTTAGAGTGTTATGATGTTAACAGATGTCTTACAAAATGAATAGTGATTCTTAGGTTACCAAGACTGGAAGCTGGCCAATGTGATGCCCATCCACAAGAAGGGCTGGAAGGAGGCGCCAGAAAACTAGAGACCTGTCAGCCTGACATCAGTGCCTGGCAAAGTCATGGAACAGGTCATCTTGAGTGCCACCACAAAGCACCTACAGGATGGCCAAGGGGATCAGGCCCAGCCAGCATGAGACTAGGAAGGGCAGGTCCTGCCTGACCAATCTGATCTCCTTTTATGATCAGATTACCCACCTGGAAAATGTGGGGAAGATGTGGATGTAGTCTATCTGGACTTTACCAAAGCCTTTGACACCATCTGTCACAACAAGCTTCTGGCAAAGCTGGCAGCTTATGGTTTGAACAGATTCACTTTGATATGGATCTAGAACTGTCTGCAAGGCCAGGCCCAGAGAGTCCTGGTGAATGGTGCCACATCCAGTTGGCAGCCAGTCACTAGTGGTGTTCCCCAGGGATCAGTGCTGGGCCCAGTCCTGTTCAACATCTTTATTGATGTTCTGGACGAGGGGATTGAGTTCAGCATCAGTAAGTTTGCAGATGACACCAAGCAGCTGTGGAGATGTTGGAAGGTAGGAGAGCCCTGCGGAGGGACCTAGACAGGCTGGATGGGTGGGCAGAGGTCAATGAGATGTGACTTAACAAGGCCAAATGCAAGGTTCTACACTTTGGCCCAAACAACCCCAAGCAGCAATACAGGCTGGGGACAGAGTGGCTGGAGAGCAGCCAGGAAGAAAGGGACCTGGGGGTACTGTTAGATAGTAGGCTGAAGATGAGCCAGCAGTGNACCAGCAATAGAACAAGGGGACACAGTCTCAAGTTGTGCCAGGGCAAATATAGGCTGGATGTTAGGAGGAAGTTCTTTCCAGAGAGAGTGATTGGTTTTGGAATGGGCTGCCCAGGGAGTCACCGTCCCTGGAGGTGTTCAAGTAAAGACTGGATGAGGCACTTAGTGCCATGGGCTAGTTGACTGGCTAGGGCTGGGTGATAGGCTGGACTGGATGATCTTGGAGGTCTCTTCCAACCTGCATGATTCTATGATTCTAAGAGAAAACACGTGTCTGTAGAGTATTTTTCTGTAATTTTATGGTAAAATGTCTGCAATTTTATACAATCTTTTGCTATCTTTTGAGTTAATTATTGTATAGATTTCAGGTATGAAAGGCAAATATTGTGTTTAACTGTTATGAAGGGGAAAATTAATTAATGCAAGATGATATTTTTTCAAAAATTAATATAGTTTATTAATTTTGATATTCAGAACTATCACCACCCCTGACCACTAATTTTAATAATATTTGCTTCTTTGCACTTTCATGGAAACATTTTACAGATAACAACCAGATCTACTAATAACTAGCAAAAAATATATAAACATTAATTGAACTGGAAAAGAAGATTCCTGCAGTCAAATGCCACTTGTGGTCAATATAGTGCTTGCCCACTAGATAGACTCAAGGAGCTCTTTCTGCTTATGGCAGAAGGCAATGATGAACCACAAAGAGGCTTTTAAGTGTTTACTCACAAAATTATTATTACCTGACTCATGGGCCTAGCCACAGACCCAGACAGTACCCAGATGCTTTCAGGGAAATCTGTATTGACAGCTGCTGGGACTTGATTCTTCCCAGGTGCCTGGGGAAAGGAGGCAGACAATCTCTGACCTTGTCTCCTGGCTCCTCTGGACAATCGGTGTATTTCCAGGATGTCTAGTCTTAGCAGGAGACTTTCAGGTGCAGGCAGGATGTCTTGTGATGTGCAGCTGATGCCATGCTGGTTTTGCAGGCCGATCGCATGGAGGCATTTAGAATCTGTTTCTGGTAAACTCACAACAGTGGAGTTTCCAGGCAAACAATAAAGCAGTAGGCAACAGCAGGCACGAATAGAATGGCAGAGCATGGCAGAGCACACTGTGTTTACCTGCATTATCTCTTTTATCAATGTGGGCCAAGTTTAACTGCCTCTTGGACACAGAATAGCCAATCAGAATGGCAGTTAGCTAAACCTTACCATATTGGCAAAGCCATAGGCTTGTTTTACCCAAATTTGGGAAAAGCATAGGCCTTGCACGAGGCAGGCACAAGCTAAGTGTGTGTACCTTGTTTACCACAGGACCAAGACAAGTCTGGGCAAGCCAGAGTCCTTAGACTTAGTGGCTCCAGGTTCTTTTCATAGAATCATAGAATCAAGCAGGTTGGATGAGACCGCCAAGATCACCCAGTTCAAACTATCACCCAGCCCTGTTCAATCAACTACACCATGGCACTTTTCTGTTCTTTCCCACAGTTGATTCTCTCATGGAGTAGAAAAACGTGCCTGGGCAAGCCAGGACACGTATTAAGCCTATTTTGGGCCTATCAGGCCTACCATGACATCAACTTCCTTTCTAGCACCTGAAAAACTTCGTCAGTCACCTTGAGCAAGAAAGTCCTGATGGCTTGACTGGATGATGTGAATGGGAATGAAATAGAAGTTTCTTCCTAACCTGTTCTGCAAAGTTACTTTAATCAAAAGTGAAACAAATACACAAACAAACAAACAAACAAACAAGCAGGAACCAACCAAACCCCAGCAAAACAACAAAACTAGAAACCAAACCCAGAAGCACCCATAAACCAAACCAAATGAAACCCAGATAACCCCAAAACTCAAACACATTACAAATCTCAAAACTGAAAGGGATTTCAAATGCTGAAACTAGGTCTTAAAAAAAACATGGGTTTTACATAGAAAGATACAATAATAAAAACAGAGAAATTATAAAAATTTTTTTTTTAGAAAATTACAAAAATTCTGTGGCTAAGGGGTATGGAGAATGTTTGAGAAAGTTCTCCCTTGTCCGCTTTGTCTTAGCATATTGGCTTTCTCTTTTCCCCTCTTTGTCTTACACCAGATTTCAGCTGTAACATCTCTGCAGTCTCCAGGTTTCTACTCACCAACTCTGAAATTTGATTTCAGATCTTTTTATTGGTGTCTATAGTACATCCAGTCTAAAATCTGCTGCTTTGAAATGAAGAGAGAAAAAGAATACCAAAAAAAGTGTTAATAAAAATAGGTGTTACCCAGTTAACTAGAAATGAACAGATGTTATCTGCTAATTGAAGTTTGCATTCCTTTTTCCTATGCTGAGTGTTGGAATAAAATTCTACCTCACTCTTGAGTTTCTTGCTATGTTTATGATGTCTTGCTGCCAGACACTTTATTTCAGTTCCCTCTACACTTTTCTATACTACCTACACATTAAAAAACAAACAAAAAAACAAAACAGTCATGTCAAAAAACTTTGTCAAAACAGATATGGATCAGAATAGAGGAATCACTTTGTTCATCCTGACATACTTCACATGCAGGAGAACAGATTTAGCAGTGATTAAATCAAAATACCACTATGGCATCTTCAGACAGGTGAAGGTGAAACTTTGGTTCAAGTCTCTCTCCTGAAATGAACGAAAATTTGAAAGTATGACTTCTTACTGACTCTGCTGCAATCTGAACTATGGCTGAAAACTGATGATACTTATGCAGTCATTTGTGTACATAGATTTTTTTTTTCCAAAATGTCTAAAAATCATCTTGAGATACAATTTTTACACAGAAAAATAAACTCTGTATTGCAAGGACTACAAGAAATTATTCTTTCAATGTACTTGTTCTTTCTGTGTTTCCAATATAACATTTCTATGTCATGTACTTCCACCATTCATATTCAAATGTAGTATTCTGCAATTTCATAAAATGATCACTTACACAGTCTAGAAATTATGGGTATTGCATAGAACATACACGATAACAAAATGCAACTAGAACTGAAGTTATACACTAAAGTTATGATCTATATTTTAGAGAAAGAATATACTCAGGAAAAGAAAACATTTGGTTAGAGGAGAACCTTCTTACGGAAAGTAGCCTGGAAACCTTAACCAGAGTTAAGAGGAATTGGAGTAGGCTGGAAGTTTTTCTCAAGCTCTGTGCCACTTTCAGTCCCTCCAGATTTGATTTCTAGAGTGGCTGTCATGCATATCAACATCTCAGAATAAAATTAAACTTGGTAGTAGTTAGTTGTAGTAGTTGGAAAAAAAACACAACAACTTCTCGTCATTTGCCTTTTGATATTTCTTGCAGGATATAACACTGGATATTTGGAGTATCCTTGTGTCTTTTAAAACTTCTTTATACAACTTTATGGAACAACTTCTGGAAAAGTACAGTTAAGCTCATCAACAAGGAACACATTTTCTCTATTACACTGTTGGGGAAATTATTAATCTGGTGTGAATTAAGAATATTAATTTACAGGTGAATATTAAAATTAATATTAATATTTTTTTAGATGGGAAATTCCCTGAAATTCTTTGGATTCTTGGTCAACAGGAAGTAGTTGCACAGAGGGTATTTACAAACACAGAATTAACAGTTTAAACAATCAGAACATGGAAAAATAGGAATGCAAAAATAGTAAAATTCTGTGTTTATGGAGCCTTAGCATTAACTCCAGCATGTGTACTCAAGATGCTTGGTCCCTGAGTAAATTTCCTGTACAAAGACGGTTCCAAAACTCACAATAATGATCCAAGGGTAGAATACAAAATATTTCAGGCAGAGGGAAGGAGAGAAGAACTGAGATACTGCTGCTGGACTGGTGCAAGCTGCATACACGTGAACACTATGATTCCCACTTAACAAGCTGTGAATGGGGTGCTCCTCCCAGTTATCATAGAATCATAGAATCATAGAATGGTTTAGGTTGGAAGGGACCTCAAGGATCATCCAGCTCCAACCCCCTGCCATAGGCAGGGACACCTCCCACTAGAGCAGGTTGCTCAAGGCCTCATCCAGCCTGGCCTTAAACGCCTCCAGGGAGAAAGTATCCACAACCTCCCTGGGCAACCCGTTCCAGTGTCTCACCACCCTCACTGTAAAGAACTTCCTCCTGACATTCAGTCTAAATCTCCCCTCTTCCAGTTTAAACCCATTCCCCCTCATCCTGACATTACTAGACCTTGTAAATAGTCCCTCACCAGCCTTCCTGTAGGCTCCCTTCAGATACTGGAAAGCCACTCTAAGGTCTCCTCGAAGCCTTCTCTTCTCCAGGCTGCACAGCCCCAACTCTCTCAGCCTGTCCTCATAGCAGAGGTGCTCCAGCCCTCTGATCATCTTCGTGGCTGTCCTCTGGACTCGATCCAGCAGTTCCATGCAGAAAGGTGCAGTTTCTAAATCAGCCCCCATTAAATGTGTCATTTTGAAAATTAAACTGGCTAATAGGCACTACCATCATTGTTCTGGCTAATGAATTAAAAGCTTTGTGCCTTCTGTGACCATGAGGGGCAGCACAAGACACCTGACACATGGTGCTAAGCCCCTAACTCTCAAGAGGCCAAACCCTTATTGTTTGCTCATCTACTCAACTCCCAGACCCGCAACAGGAGGAGGAGAGCATGGGTTAAATTGGCCTGGCAGAATTTATGCCCTACCAGGACATATACTCACTAGTATTATTTTCCTATATTTTTTGTCTATATATTCTAAACCTTTGGAAGGTACTCTACCACACAAGTGGAAACTACCTGGCTTAATTTATCTCTTAGGTTCTACACATTAAAAAAAAAAAAGTGGTAACGCACTGGGTGTTTTTTGTCTGACTTTCAGATTGAAGAGACGCAAACTATATCACCAAATGACCCTGGGCTACTGTCAAACAAGAGTAGCTATCACCAGAAGAAAAAAAAAACAAAAACAAACAAGCAAACAAAAACAAACAAAAAAAACCCAACTAAACCAACAATCAGTATGCTATACAGCAATACATAAAGGCTAAAAAAAAAAAATCTAAATAAACAAATCAGGTCTTACATCCTGTAGTGGAGACTTAATGACCCCAAACAGGATTAATGCCTTTAAGACGGTAAATTTGTATTAACTGTCTTTTGCATTTAAGTTTTCATGTCTGTTGTCCTTTGTAAACACAGTGAAGTAACCAGCCTGCCAGCTATATTTCCTGTCCTTACAAGAAAGATAAAGCAAAAGCTCTCCATGGGTACATCTTTCTTGACATATACTATTAAAATAGCAGCACTTGACTCAGTATGACAGATCATTCTTCCTTGCTGGAGAGTGACTTGTGTACAGTTTAATATTATGAATACTTCACCCAATGGGAAATGAACTAGCTAGGGAGCCAGAAGCAGTACAGTTCTATATTTGTAGCATTGTATGTGTACTAATTAGCTATCCTGAAACATGTAGCATTAGCTCAAGCATAGTGCTACATTAAAACAAATTCAATATTTGTGGGATATAAAGCACTGTGCTATTCAGCTTTATTGTCATTCTTTTCCTTTGTCTCTCGAGGTCTGCCTTGTACCACAAGAAAGGAGCTGGGATATTTGCTTAATTTTTTTTCCCAGTACTCTAATCTTTTTGAGATTTGAGTTTAAAGGACTAATATAGTAGTGACTTCAGACTGAAATTTAGTGAGGCTATAGATCAAAATACTTTGAAATCTAAAATATAAGTTTTTAAATAATAAAAAGTTAATTTTGAAAGTCTAAATCTAATGTTTTAATTCTTGACTAAAACACTAAATAACTGAAATTATAAGAAAAATAATTTAGGAGTTTACTTCTACTATCCTTTTTTTTTCCCTTATGCCACTTAAGAATTTAATCTGTGCTCTTCCCCTACTATCTAACAAATGCCAGATGCTCAGACCTCACTGTGGTGGAGAGTCCCAAAGGACACAAAATGGGCTTGAGCGTGGCCTGTCTTGTCCAGACATGTTTACCTGCCTGTCTGCATTGCAGCCAGAGGCAGGAAAAACAGGACAAAACAAACCCAAAACAACCTAGCCTGGTTTAGTCTGGTGGCTTAAGAAGGGTTTCATAAGACCCACACCCCTATCACGTGCAAGGTGCATGTGCCCTCATTTTGGAGGAGAACAGCTTGTGGGTTCTTCCTTTTTTGGGTGTATTTGGGTGATTACCAGAAGGTGATTGGGTGATGTTGTGGCCAAAGAGACCATTAGCCTCGGAGCTACAAGGATGACTGGGGAACTTGATCATCTTCCCTACAGATAGAGACTGAAAAACCTGAGACTGCTTAGTCTGGAGAAAAGACTAAGAGGAGATTTCGTCAATGTATACAAATTTGTGAGGGGTAGGTGTCAAGTGGATGAGGCCAATATCTTTTCAGTGGTCAGCACCAATAAGACAAGGAGCAATGGCTATAAGCTGGAACATAGAAGGTTTCAGCTCAACATGAGGAGAAACTTCTTTACAGTGAGGGT
Organism: Tricholaema leucomelas; assembly: GCA_013400475.1. NCBI lineage: Eukaryota > Metazoa > Chordata > Aves > Piciformes > Lybiidae > Tricholaema lacrymosa > Tricholaema leucomelas. The sequence continues at coordinate 29,622 of WAAF01017750.1, forward strand.
GATGGAGTACTGGAACAGGCTGCTCAAAGAGGTTGTGGATTCTCCTTCTCTGGTGACTTTCAAAGCCCACCTGGATGCATTCCTGTGCAAACTAGCCTAGGTGATCCTCCTTTGGCAGGGAGGTTGGACTCAATGATCTCTGGAGGTCCTTTCCAACCTCTAAAGTTCAGTGATTTTTGTGCTTCTGTGACATTTATGTCTGCTTATAACACACATATATATGTGTACCTATACCATCATTTTGTCACTATGATGCAAAATGCTCTCATGTCAGTGCTGTCTTATTTTGAATATTGATAAGGAAGATCACCTTTTGCAATACTGACTTGGACCAAGCCGAAGAAATTTCCCAAACTTCATGAATTTTTCCATTTGGTATCACAAGAAAACTTCTACTACAGAAAGAGTACACTTGTATTGTTCTTAGCCATTTGAACTGGATTGCTTGATTATGAGTGAGGAATTTTAGTATGCTTCTGCAAACAAAACATAACTCAAATAATACATTTTCACATTGGAAGCACAATTTTTTCCTCTTTTATAGGAAGAATGTCATCTGAGACAATGGAGTAAACTGCATGTAATGAAAAAGCTTCCTATATTTGGAACGGAAATGAACTCATCTAGATAATAAGAAAAGCTGAACTGAATGAGATGAAGGTTCATCTAACACCATTAGCTAAGTTGGTAAAAGCAAAGTTACAGTGCTTTGCTGACTGATATGCCTGAACTCCATGCATGCTTGAACTCCTTCACTACTTACAATCTAACACTGATTACTTGTGCTTCTTAAATTGACTCCAAAACGAGAAAAGTCTGCAAGGGGTACTTCCAGTCCTCAGAACTCGATTTTCTTCCTGCAGAAATCACACATCACTTTGGTTAGAAAACTAGTTCCTCATAACTGTGACTGAATTAACAGACCATAAAAAAAAATATCTGTAGTTGTTATTAATTTGTTCACCTCTTTTGCTTTTGTTAGTTGCCCCTCCTTTTGTTTGCAAATAATAGATAAGAAGCCTAATAGAAATGTGCATACATTAAATGCTAGTGTTATCCTCTTGAGACTACTTACTCTTCTTTTTAGAAGACAACAGAATGAGCATTACAATAATTTCATTTCAGTACTTTAGACAAAGTTGCTAATAGCAAATAAAATCCATAGCTCATTAAATACATCCATATTGATTTGGTTCTGTTTTTAATTAAAAGCTTTTAATTAAATATACAGATTTGTATTTTCATAAAATTTATGCTCACTTATACTTACAATATTCATGATTAAAATATTATTCACAGTCATATATATTCTTTCATGAAACAATATAAACAGATGGGTGGTAAACAAAGGTAAGATTTGGACGAACTTGTTTACAAGAGTAATTCATATGTTACTCTGATTTACTCAAATTTGTTGCAAAAAAGAAATGCATTTTTAAAAGTCTAGAATGTACTGTTAAGATTTTAATTAGATTGACAAGATAATTAAAGAATTATCATTATTCTAGTTACAATGTTGTTGAAATGCTCCAGATTATGAACACTTAAAATTGTTATGCTTGCATTTAAATTACCTACCCCCCTCCAATCGTTTTATACTCACTTGCTCCTTGACCCTGTAAGGTCATTGTCATCAGGTGTACGAGTTTGGAGCATGTGGTATATTGTCACCCTCTTGAGCTTGTTTCCAGAAGCTCTTGATGCTGGTGATCATCTCTTCCTTCACTGTAGGATCTACTTTAGGTCATTTTCATATATTTGCTGCCACAGACTGCACTTTTCTCTTTCTTGACTTGTCTGATGTTAACCTTCCATTCAAATTTACTATATTTGATGTATATATGATATTATATTTGCTCATTACTTGTTTTCCACAAAACTTGTTTCTCCCAGCTTATAAGGCTGCACTTCTCTGAGCAATATTTGACCATGGAAGAGTTATTCCACATCACCCCATGCCTACATCTTTAGGCTTTTGCCATGTCCTTGTGTCTGTACTTGACAACACTTCTAATTAATTAATTACACATATATTTCAAACTTTTGACTTCAGAATTGTTAACTTTCACCTCTTAAGGCATCTCTTTGGTAACATACCACAGGACAGAGTCCTGGAGGCATTGGGAGCCCAGAAAGCTGGTTGTCTTTCAAAGATCATCTCCACACTCAAAGGTATTATATCCCTAAAAGGAAGAAATCAGGCAAAAATTCCAGGAAACCTATGTTTAGGACCAAAATCAAATACAAAAGAAAAACTGGAGATGCTGGTGGATGAGAAGCTCAACATGAGTCAGCAGTGTGCACTTGCAGCCCAAAGGGCCAACCAGATCCTGGGCTGCATCAGGAGAAGTGTGGCCAGCAGGTCGATCAAGGGAGGTGATTCTCCCCCTCTACTCCGCTCTGGTGAGACCCCACCTGGAGTACTGTGCTGGAGGGTGTCCAGAGAAGGGCCACTGGGATGATCAGAGGGCGACTGAAGCACCTCTCCTATGAGGCCAGGCTAAAAGAGTTGGGGTGTTCACTCTGGAGAAGAGGAGACTCTGAGGTGACCTTATTGTGGCCTTTCAGTACCTGAAGAGGGCCTACAAAAAAGCTGGGGAGAGACTTTTCAGGATATCAGGGAGTGACAGGACTAGGGGGAATGGAGCAGAGCTGGAGATGGGTAGGTTCAGGCTGGATGTGAAGAGGAAGTTCTTCAGCATGAGAGTGGTGAGACCCTGGAATGTGGTTGAGGCCCCATCCCTGGAGGTGTTTAAGGCCAGGCTGGATGGGGCTCTGTCCAGCCTGATCTAGGGTAGGGTGTCCCTGCCCATGGCAGGGGGTTGGAACTAGGTGATCCTTGTGGTCTCTTCCAACCCTGACTGATTCTATGATTTTATGATTCTAATCCACAAAGTGTAGAAGCAAGGACTGGTTGCTCGTGAAATCAGAAACCAAGTCAGAAAAGCTAAGGCTATGATGGAGTCAAATCTGGATAGGGACTTTAATAACAGAAAAGGATTCTACAGGTATGTGAGAGAAAAGTGAAAAATGAGTGAGAGTGTGAGACATCTCCAGAGGGATACAGATGCTGTGGTTACTGAGGACATTGAGAAGGCCTAAGTACTCAATGACTTTCTGCTTTAGTCTTCACCATTTGAACCACTTTACTCAAGTCACAGAGGGTGCTAGCTCTGTCTAGGAGAATGAAGAACCACTCAGGGTGGGTGAAGAGCAGGTCCAGGACCACCTCGAGAACCTGAACATGCATAACCCATGGGACCTGATGAGATACATCCATGAGTCCTGAAAGAACTGGCAGCTGAGGTTTCTAGCTACTAGCCATCATATTTGAGAAGCATTCTTGAGGTGTTGATCACCTACTACAAAATATCTGAATGTATACTATTTATTGCTTTTTGTTTCATACCTGACTAACAGATCAACTTATGTGACAGTATAAGTAAATCTCTGTATTTCTTTATGTTACTGGCAATAGGTCCCAGAGAATTTAAATCATGATTCTTTCAGTAATTCTGCAGCTGCTTTAGTTTGAAATGCCATGTGCAATCAACAAAGCATATATTTATTTACAAACTCAAGTTTCATCTAGTTACTTACCAGCCCATTTTGAATAGCAAACAGGAACCTATTTCTATGCTTGAAAAGAACTGATTTATACTTTCAAATAGAAATAATTATTTTGAACCAGCTATGATTCTGCAGGCTCTGTGTATCTATATGTGCAAGTGCACATATTTGTGTCAATTAAAACTGAACAGATCCTTAAATGTTGTGTCTTGGCAGTTTGAAATATAATTCTTTTCCCAGCTACAAGAACAATCTATTCTAGTAAGTAAAATAACACAGAGATTTACAGCCTGATAAGTTTTTCTTACAAAAACGGTAACAGCATAAAGTAATTTCAGTGAGAATTTATTAAAAGTGTAGAGAAGAAAATTACTAAACCCAAAACTCACTGAAAATGTCTGTGGCTGCACAGTGTCTCCATAAGATAAAACATCTATGAAGTTGTTTGGAATATTAGTGATTCAGCATGCATTACAAACACCTCCTATTTCTCTAAATATCATACATTGCTTGAGTTCTAGTTTGTAGTTTTTTGGCTCTTGTCTGTTTCTACAGAAGACTTACTGTGGCACAAGTGTAGGCTACCTTACAGTAAGAACTTGTGAAATGGAGAAAATGTTAAGTTTAATTTCGGTATACATACTACAGAAGTCATTGCTTTATCACAATACAGATTTTATATTTGACCTTCCAGGAGGTTTCCAGTGTTTCCTTGGAATCCATTATAACTGAGGAAGGGAAATCTCTGATTACAATTGTGGATTTTATTGTTGGTGCAGTTTGGTAGGAGAGAATCATAGAATCATAGAATCAGCCAGGTTGGGAGAGACCACCAAGATCATCCAGTCCAACCTATCACCCAGCCCTATCCAGTCAACTAAACCATGGCACTAAGTCTTTTCTTGAACACCTCCTGGGACGGTGACTCCACCACCTCCCTGGGCAGCCCATTCCAATGGCAAATCACTCTCTCTGTCAAGAACTTCTTCCTAA
>WAAF01017750.1:34250-47229 GCA_013400475.1 Tricholaema leucomelas
ACTGGCCACACTGTTCCTGATACAGGCCAGGATGCCATTGGCTCTCTTAGCCACCTGGGCACACTGCTGGCTCATCTTCAGCCTCCTATCTAACAGTACCCCCAGGTCCCTTTCTTCCTGGCTGCTCTCCAGCCACTCTGTCACTAGCCTGTAGCGCTGCTTGGGGTTGTTGTGGCCAGAGTGCAGAACCCTGCACTTGGCCATGTTAAATCTCATCCCATTGGCCTCTGCCCACCCATCCAGCCTGTCTAGGTCCCTCTGTAGGGCTCTCCTACCTTCCAACAGATCCACACCTGCTCCTAGCTTGGTGTCATCTGCAGACTTACTGATGCTGGACTCAATTCGGTCATCCAGAAGTATTGATTTTGTATACAATTCTGTGGTATATCAAGACAGTTTTCAGTTTACTAGTATCTTTCAAGAAAGGTCAAACTTAAAGAGGCAATAATAGCATTCTTTCTATTTCTCATTATACTTAATACATGTATAGGTCTGTAATTATTTCCCCAGGGAGTTTATTTTAAATTATGCTAATGACTTTGCAATTTTATCTTTAGAATAACTCCTGTTATCCTCTGTGAAATACTTTTCTTTGCTTTTGTCCTGGTCTTGCACGACACCTGCTTAGCTGATTTGGCAGTTCTCCTTGTCATATGACCTCCTATGCTCCTATGCAGCAGGGACCAAGTGAAATACAACTTCAAAGTTGTGAGGGGTTTTTGCTTGGCTCGTTTGGGGTTTTTTGTTTGTTTATTTGTTTTTTTCAGTGTCTGACGAGTCAAAATTTACATATAAGTAAAAGATTAAATAGTCATCTATTTCATTATAATGCTTATTATATACATATTGACATTTGTAATTGTGTAGGCCTTCATATCTGAATAGCATTATGCATAGAATTATAGAATCACAGAATCACAAAATTGCTTGAATTGGGAAGGACCTCCAAAGGTCATCTAGTCCAACTCTCCTCTAGTCAGCAGGGATATCCTGCACTAGATTAGGTTGCTCAGAGACTTGTCAAGCCTGACCTTGAATATTTTCAGGGATAGGGTCTCCATGGGCAACCTGTTGCAGTGTTTCATCACACTCATGGTGCAGAACTTGTTCCTCACATCCAATTTAACTGTGCTCTTCTCTAATTTCAAATTATTGCTCCCCGGTCCCTTGGCAGCCTTCTTCTAGACCCCTTCAGGTAGAGGCTGCTCTAAGGTCTCATTAGAGCTCCCTCTTCTCCAGGCTTAACAGCCCCAAATCCCTGAGTCTGTTCCCACAGCAGAGGTAAAATAGCAGTAGCTTAATAACAATCTGACAAATTATTCTAGTATATAATGAATGTTAAGTTTAAATTTTAATCCATTATATTGTTGTGCTAGCTTGAAGCTAGCTAGAACATTTTGGTGAGTAGAACTAGGTTACAGTCTGTGAAAGGGAAACAATGGTGATGTCTACTTCACTCATAGGCTTGCTGAGATGTACAAGAACAAGAGTATAAACATAGATAAGGTAGTTGTGCTCTGTCCAGGCTCTGGGCTGCATCTTTCTAATCTCACCTTCTGTCTCTCTGATTAATCCATTTGCTTCCTAATCCCCCTGGCTGACCCTCCATTCTTGCTTGGGCACAAGGCAACATCTAGGGTAAGGTAGAGAGGGGAAGGAGAAGGTGGAAGGGCGGTTGGGAGCCCCTCCTGCAGACTCAGGTTTCTGGGACAGGAGTTGTGTTTCTGTATTACCTTTTACCTTGTATATTTCTGTCTATAACTGTATATACTGTAAATATCTGCTTGTATATTGTGCTAACTGTAAATATAAGCTTCATTCATATTTCCAGAGCTGGCTGAGTCTAGTCTGGATGATGTCCAAAGTGTGTGGGGGGCAGGAAATACCCAAACCATCACAATCATTTAGTGAAAGAATTTACAGGGAATTCTACAAAAATAAAGCTCTGTCTGTGATGCTCTCCCTCCCCCCCCCCCCCCCCCCCCCCNCCCCCTTCCCCAGTAGAGCAGCAAAATGGGTTTCTATTGCACAGCAACTACTGAAAATTATCTCAGCATATTGTTGTGGTGTCCTACTGTCACCATCGTGTCAAGTTAGTATGCAGAAATTCACCTGCAAACACAAACTTGTTATTTTTTTTTACATTAATGTTCTGCCCAAGAATAATTTTGTTTTAATAACACATGCATTATCTGTCTTCAGACTTATAAGGCTGAAAGATGATGTTGATCCAATTTAGTGTTTTCCACCAGGCAGGTATGCTGATGTCTTCAGAAGGCAATGCAGCAACACATGATATAGACATACCACTTGCTGCGAAAGTGTTGAACTGAAGGACTTGATTTTATAACGTTATCATGACAGATAAGTTTTTGCACTAATACCTATCACTAAGAATTAAATAACAACAGCAACCAAAAATTTCTAAACTGACACATTCCTGCAGAAAAAAATATTAATTTTAATAGAATTGTGTAAAATTTTTAAGACAATATCCTTTCCTTCAGGTGGAAGTATATCATCAGACTAGATGAAGTAGGACCACACAGGTTCTGTCCTAATCAATTTTTAGAGCTTTTATTAAAAACAAAACCAACCAAACAAAAAAGGTTAAATAGAATTCCAATTTTCTCTAGACTTTCTTTTGTAAATCAGAATTGTCTGATATTTTTCTATCCATAGAGACCTTTTGAGAGGAATTCTGTTTCTGTGTGACTTTTCATAGCTTCCAAAGCAGAATGGATTCATCCATCCAATTTATCTCAATTCAGTTTTGTGTCTTTATTAACATTTTTTGAGATCAGAGAAGTGTTTATTATTTATTATATATAAGACTGTGTAACATGTTTGAAAGTGATATTACAGTGGCTGAATATTTTGCGTATTACCAAAATGAACTGGAATGTTTCATTTTTCTCTGTGTTTGCTTTCAAACATTTTGCACCAGCTTTTGTGAATTACATTCATTAGCTTCCTATGAGCAGTAAACTTTTCTGAATGACAATTATGAGATTATAACAATATTTAATTTTAGAATGTGTATTTCCAATTTTTAGGCATGTCTAGTTAAAGGGCAAATTATTCAGGAAAAACAGACTATAATTACATGGAAGATGAGTGGGGGATCTGAATAAAATCCATGCCATCTCGGTTCTTTTTTTCAAAGACAGGGAGAATGTAATTCACCTGTAGAAAACTGAAATACATGATGGATGCCTACTCCTTGGCTTGGTTTATAAAACAGGAGTTATTTTTTCCTCTAAGAAATACTGATGCAACATCTCTTTCAGCAAGCTGGCAGCATTACAGTGAGAAATGGAACAGGATCTACTCATGTATCTAGGCTGATAGAGCAGTTTAGCAGACAGAGTACCTTATTCAATAGCTGGGGGAAATGGTTTGAACAATGCTAAAACCCTTTCCTGACTATGTTGTCTGAAAAGATACTGCTCGTTTTGTGTGGTCTTGTGCTTTGAAAAGAAAGATCAGAAGGTGAACTAGAGAATCCTGTATCTGACACTCTGATCCTCTTCTTCCCTCTAGCATTATTAGAGTGAAATGAAGAAAAAGGACATCAGAAACTGTTCTACAGTGGTTTTATGAAGACCTGAGGGACTGAGTGTCCTGGAGTCCTGTATGCCCCAAAATTCCTCTCCCTCTGTGGTTTGAATGGGAGAGGAAAAGGCGCAAAACGACCTGTTCCCCCACCCTGCCCTGCAGCACGAGGGGTGCCCTATGCTGGGCCTGCACTGGAATCGGCTGGGGATTGGCTGTGTGCTCTTTGCGCCTAGGAAGTGGTAACTCAGATCTTTGTCTAGGAAGGGTATAAATATTGGGGAGGGACTTCCTGCCTTGGGGTTCCCGCCTTGGGGTGTTCCTGCCGCAGAGTTCGTTCCTGCCTTGGAGTTCTCCCCTCCAGCCTGGATAGCTTCTACACAAGGAGCCCCTGGCGCTCCGAAAGACAAGCTCTGAAGGACTGCTTCACCTTAAGCACCTCCTTTGTGCAGCTTTATAGCTCTCAATGACCCTCGGAGGCTTCTAAAAGACCTGAAAGACAAGCCTTTGGAACACCCTTCCATTCAAGCCAGCCTGATTCTGCTGTGAGTAGCTTTGGCTCAGCCTATCTTGATATGGGGGATGCTATATTTAATAGCTCAAGCTTTTTCCAACTTCTGACTTCTAAAATAGTCAAGTCTATCTGTGGTATCTGTATAGATCTTCTCAACCAACTAGGAACCTGCTAATTAAAACCAAGTTAATTTCTGTATATAGTTTTGGGGGCGGTTTTCAGGGAAATAAAATAACTCTATTTTTTATATAAATTCCTGACTCGGCCATGTTAATTCCCTGCCTCCATAACACTGAGACAGTCACTCCTTTTTTTATTAGCTATAATATTTTATCCTCATCATCTTAAGACACTTTCTTCCATCAAGACAAAAAAAGCTTAATCATGGTAGAAAATGAATTTTAAAAAGCTTCTAACCAACAATAAAGTGCAGTTGCATGCAAAAACTCTCAAAATTACCTCAGAATGGATATTTGCTCTTCCTCTACTAAGTTTCAAAGCTTTGATTGAATTTGTGGACACTTAAATTTAAAAAAAAGTATAGTCATAAAAGAATAGTTGTGCTAGGTGAAGCCATTGCGAGGTGGGTGAGTGGACTGGAAACCTGACCCCAGGTGGGCAGGGAAACCTGGCCCCTCCCAGGGGGAGGACTCTCCAGGTCAAAGTTTATTCCGCTCTCACTTCCTGTCCAAAAACCTATTTAAGACTGCTTTCTCTCATGCCTTTTCTTCTGCAACATCTGCTTGCTGCTGCTGGTCCTGTTAACCATATAGCTTGGGCCTGCTCCATGTGGCCAGACCTGCTATCTCATGTTGAGACCTGCATCCTAGGACAATCCACTATCACCCAACCTCATTTTATATTTATATATCTGTATCTATTCCCTTCCCTTATACAGTTGTAACCTCCCTTTCCCTTAAATACCTTTTTTTTTCTTTTTTTTTTTTCTTTGTTAAAATTACATTTTAACCTCCAAACTAATGTAATGTTCTTTGGTTACTACCCCTTTTACTCTTCTGCCTAACTTCTTCCATTGAGAGAGAAGGGTTGAACATGAGCCAGCAGCATGCCCAGGTGGCCAGGAGAGCCAACGGCATCCTGGCCTGTATCAGGAACAGTGTGGCCAGTAGGACAAGCAAGGTGTGCTAGTGTGAAGCTTGCTAGAATGTTTTGGTGAGAAGAACTAGATTACAGGCTGTGAAAGGGAAACAGTGGTGATGTCTACTTCATTCATAGGCTTGCTGAGATGCATAAGAACAAGAGTATAAACATAGATAAGGTAGTTGCTCTCTCTTCAGGCTCTGGGCTGCATCTCTTTAACCTCATCTGTCTCTCTGATTAATCCACTTACTTCCTAACCCCCCTGGCTGACCCTCCATTCTTCCTTGGGCACGAGGCAATGTCTGGGGTAAGGTAGAGGGGTGAGAGAAGGTGGAAGGGCAGTTGGGAGCCTCTCCTGGGGACTCAGGTTTCTGGGAGGGGTATTGTGTTTATGTATTACCTTTTAATTTGTATATTTCTGTATATAGCTGTATATATTGTAAATATCTGCTTGTATATTGTGCTAAGCTGTAAATATAAGCTTCATTCAATATCCAGAGCCATCTGAGTCTAGTCTGGGTGATCTCTAAAGTAGGATGGGGGAGGGGGGGGGGCAGGTAACAGCCAAACCATCACAGGAGGTTATTCTCCCCCTGTACTCAACACTGGTCAGGCCACACCTTGAGTACTGTGTCTAGTTCTGGGTTCCTCAATTCAAGAGAGATGTTGAGATACTGGAATGTGTCCACAGAAGGGCGATGAAGCTGGTGAGAGGTCTTTTCCAACCTGGTAGATCCTATGATTCTAACAGGAGAGGGGAACCATCCTAAATTTTATTCCATTGGGCTTGGGCACTCCAGGAAAAGCTTAAATGGCAACAACAGAATTAGGTTGGAAGAGATCTTCAAGATCATCCAGTCCAACCTAGCACCCAGCCCTAGCCAACCAACTACACCGTGGCACTAAGTGTCTCATCCCGGCTTTTCTTGAACAACTCCAGGGATGGCTACTCAACCACCTCCCTGGGCAGCCCATTCTAATGGCAAATCACTCTCACTTGGAAGAATTTCCTCCTAACATCCAGCCTATACCTCTCTTGGCACAACTTGGGACTGTGCCCCCTTGTTCTGTTGCTGGTTGCCTGGGAGAAGAGACTGACCCCCATCTGGCTACAGCCTCCCTCCAGGTAGTTGTAGACAGCAATGAGGTCACTCCTGAACTTCGTCTTCTCCAGGCTAAACAACCCCAGCTCCCTCAGCCACTCCTCACAGGGTTTGTGTTCCAGACCCTTCACCAACATTGTTGCCCTTCTCTGGACATGTTCCAGTATCTCAACATCTCTCTTGAATTGAGGAGCCCAGAACTGGATATAGTACTCAAGGTGTGGCCTGACCAGTGCTGAGTAGAGAAGAAGAACAACCTCTATTGTCTTACTGGCCACACTGGGCACACTGCTGGCTCATCTTCAGCTACTATCTACCAGTACTCCCAGGTCCCTTTCTTCCTGGCTGCTCTCCAGCCACTCTGTCCCCAGCTTGTAGCACTGCTGGAGTTGTTGTGGCCAAAGTGTAGAAGCTGATCAGAGATTACTGGGCTCACACAAGGATTTTTTTTTTTTTACTGTCATGTTTCAAATTTCCTATATATACCCGAACATTAAGTATTGTAGATTAAGTATTGCCTTCAATCAAATATCTTATGGTCATTTCAATGAGTGAGTTCTACTGAGTATTTTATTCAATGAGTAATTGTGGCACTAGAGGTAATTTCTTCTTCATCTTCATTCATTTGATTGCTTAGTATTTCTTAATGGTGTGAAAGAATCTAGTTACTATGCCAGCAGATGAACAGCAGCTTGCAATGTAGTCATTCCTTTATTCAGTTAACCATTGTGCTCGTTTCTTGATAGTCTAAAAGTAATCTTCAAAAGTAAGAAAACAAATTCTTTATACCACAAAACAGGCATCTAGTAAGATTGAAAATACTATTCATGTCCTTTAACTTCAATTACTTAGAGGCTTTCAATAGATTTGAGAACATACTGTGGCTGATACTTGAAAATACTGCTTTTTTGCTGCAGTTAAGCAGTAATATTGTTGATATGCTTTCTCTCCTGATTCTTAAGTTTATTAATATTGATATTCTGGATGCCTTCTAACAGTTTATAAATGTGATTTCTACTCCATTTTTCATTCCTAAAGAATATTCATATGCCCATTCTGATGTTTTCCTGGGAACAAATAATACTGTCTAGGAAATTGTAGCTTCTCCACACTAAACACTGAGCTGTATTAATTAATTCTAGTTTCAAGATAAAGTAGAGAATACTAATATTTGCCACAAATTACTTCCTTTTTCTTTTCTTTTTTTAAAAAGTTGATTATCTCCATCTCATGATTCTTCTAAGAGATTAGGAGATAAAAACATAATTAACTGAATTGCTATTGCAAACTAATACGAAGCAATCAAAATATTTACTACTGCAGTGAAATCATGTTTTCTTATTTTTTTTGTATTGTATTAACTCTACCTGTAAATAGTCTATCTTCCTGTAATTCTATTATTTTGAGTTTAGGAACATGTGGAAAAGAAAGAGATTTTACATTCCTGTCGTGCATTGAATAATCTGTTGCTTTGGTAAATTGTTGCTTTTCACTTCAGAGAAGATAGTGCAAAGAGATCTGTGGAACTTCCATTTTACAAATGAGAGTCTAGGGGAATTATGAACCATATGACGATCTGTGATGGGTGTACTTCTGAACTAAAAAGCAATTACTCTTTATCATACATGTAAATATATACTTTTGATTTCTGAATTAAAAAAAATACGACTTGTTTTGTGAAGTTACATCTCTTTCCTGGACTGTTTTGAATACCTCTGGGATCTTGAAGTAATGCCATTCTTGTTGCATTGTGCTGAAGTGCTTGAAACTGCATTCCTTTCTTCTCATACTCTTCTCACGTTTGCTACTGTAGTGTTAATGACTCGTTACATTTACAAGCTGGTAACTAGTTGTGACCTTCAAAGGCAAAGTTAACAGTGGCTGAGACAAAGTCTCTCTCACCCTCAGGGAGAGAGTGAATCAGGGAACAGCAGAACTCAGTTCAGAGTCTATAATAGGATATTTGGAAATTCTTTAGTTTTTCTTAGCAAACTGAGCTCAATAAAGGACTAGACATGGAGGAGAAAGGGATAAAGGATTTTAGAACATTCATCTTAGGGGTGGAATGGCAATAGAAGTCAAAAAGAGGAGTTGTAGAATTCTGCCCCAAAAGGAGCAGACCAAAGAGCTTTAAATGAAACAGCCCTGTGATCCTTTTTATAAGCTAAACCCGCTAGAAGATACATAAATCTCAGATTTCTATGAATTTAAATAGCTTTTTGAAAATGCTGTACTCTAGAGTGTTTGTGGGCATAGAAGTAATTTCACATTCAAGATCACTTTAAATTATCTAAATACCTGCCCAAGAAAATGCCCATTGTTCCTGACAGGGACTGATGCTTTTTTCTGGTTTTGATGAGTGACTCTTAAAACTGTCTCAAAATTCAGATGTTGATTTTACTTTTGAGTCATTATTTGTGTGAAAGATTAGCACTGTGCTGAAGAGTTTTGCAAGCTCTTGTTTTTATAAAAAGTCTTGGCTCAGCAGAAAGCAAATTAGAACCATAGCACTCTGAGTTCTCCAGTCCTCTTGATAAATGTTCAAAATTTATTGAATGTGAATGTATAAATGCTAAGGATTGAATTTAGGGAAAATACCAACTGGACTCCATTTGGAGTGCAGATGCAGGTATCAGAAAATTGTATTTTTAAGCACACACTACTCATGCTCTTTTCCTCCATAATTTTTCTGATAACCTGAACAAGCCTGAGTGGTCTTGAAAGACCAGTATGTAGACACTAAGGATGCTGCAGTCATTGCCAGTATGGATTTTTTGCCTACAATATTTTTTTTGGCTCTATGCAGAAGATACCTACATAAAAATACTGAGGAAATAAAATGAAGAAGCAAAGTTAGAGCAAATTACATTGAGCTGGTCTGCCTCATTGGTGGCAATTAATTGATTTGTATCCTAAAAGTGCAAATATAATTTTGTTAAATATGACTTATTCTCATACATGCAAGAAAACTCTTTATAGCTTGATACTTTTTTTTTTTTTTTAATGCCATCATAAATATGCTTGTATGTCTTCAGACAAACATTGCTGGGTCTGGGTTTTAAGACAGTTGATTGATTGCCATTCTTCCCACAATTTTTGGCTTTGTGCATAATATTTAGCAGAACCTCTGCCTCCTGATGTCTCACTTGCTCATCTATCCCATTCAGTGAGAGACAATTTCAATGGCAGTATATTTTTTTTCCCCATAAAGTTATAAAAAGGGTTCAGCTTCAAAGCTCTCAATCCATTCAAAGTAAGTCTAATTTTATTGCCTGACTTGAATTTGTTCTCATTCTCATTACAGAACAAGTGGGAACTGCAAACTCAGTATCTTTTTGCAAGATAAGCCTAACACAAACTTCTGCTTTTCCTACACTTAGACAGTGGTTCAGTCATTAGAATATTGTGGCTAGTTTTCTGTTACCATTTTCTGTTAGACATTTGTGGCAGGGTTCACAACTGATCAAAATTTACTAAACATTTTTTTATCATGCACAGCAGTGTGCTAGTTTGAGGCTAACTAGAATATTTTAGTGAGCGAAAGTAGATTATAGGTTGTGAAAAGGAAACAATGGTGACATCTACTTCACTCATAGGCTTGCTGAGATGTATAAAAACAAGAACATAAACATAGGTAAGGCAGTCAATTTGTGTCCCTGGGAGCCTGTGCTTTTTCTCCTTGGGATGCTTCTGTGTAACTAATCCTTCTGCTTTCTAACCCCCCTGGCCAATCCTCTAGACTCACCTTACATGTAAGGCAAACTCTGGGATAAGGTGGAGGGGTGGAAAGAAGGTGGAAGGGTGGTTGGGAGCCCCTCTTGGGGACTCTGGTTTCTGGGAGGGCTGTTGTATTTCTGTATATATCTTTAACTTGTATATTTCTACATATAGCTGTATATATTGTAAATACCTGCTTGTATATTGTGCTAAGATGTAAATGTAAAGCTTAATTTCTTAATTTCCATCTGGCTGAGTCTAGTCTGGGTGACTTCACTGAGGGTGGAGGGGATGTAATACCCAAACCATCACAAGCACAGAAAAATATTCAACAAACAGCTCATTCAGTTTCAGCTACATTGGTTCTACACTTAGTCTAGAAATGTTTGTCACAAAGCTCAGTATATGTAACTAAATATGTAGATAGAGCATTCCCAGAAAGAAAGATGCTTCTACTTTTGTGAAGTGACATGTTCCACAAATGCTGTATTTTGCAGTTACTGACTCTTTATGCACAGAATACACAGTACTATAAGATTTTATGAAGATATTAGATCTGATGATACAGGCTGTAGATTTACTGTGCATTATAAATTGCAGTGCCTCCAAATGTCCTGCGTATATTGAAAATGCACATTTTTATTTACAGTTCAGATGAACAAATATGATCTGATGTATCCATCAGCAATCTCATATCAGTTGTAAAGTAGTATCTGCAAAGGACATTGTATAATAAGCCTATCAAGATGTATGTGAAGTTGCTCCTAAGAGATGATCAATTAGAAAAACAAGTGTTTTACACATGGTGTGTTCTATACTGTAAATCATCTGGTGCTTAGTGTTTGTCTAATGTGGATTATGACCTGTGAACTCTGCCAGTGCCTAGTTCTGGGTTTGCAGAGTAGTCCTGTGCTTCGCTGAAGTGCTCCAGAGCTCTGGAAAGAGGTCTATGTTTCAGTCTGAAATACAGAAATTTGTGAGTTTTTTCAATGCACAAATGTCTTGAACAGGTTGAGAGGATGCAGGTTTCTACACTTTTGCCACAACAACCCCAAGCAGCTCTACAGGCTGTAGACAGAGTGACTGGAGAGCAGCCAGGAAGAAAGAGACCTGGGGGTACTGGTAGATAGTAGGCTGAAGATGAGCCAGCAGTGTGCCCAGGTGGCCAAGAGAGCCAATGGCTTCCTGGCCTGTATCAGGAACAGTGTGGCCAGTAGGATAAGGGAGGTTATTCTGCCCCTGTACTCAACACTGGTCAGGCTACACCTTGAGTACTGTGTCCAGTTCTAGGCCCCTCAAGTCAAGAGAGATATTGAGGTGCTGGAACGTGTTGAGAAGAGTGGCAAAGCTGGTGAGGGGCCTGGAACACAGCCCTATGAGGAGAGGCTGAGGAAGCTGGGGTTGTTCAGCCTGGATAAGAGGATGCTCAGGGTTGACCTCATTGCTCTCTACAACTACCTGAAGGGAGGCTGTAGCCAGGTGAGGGTCAGTCTCTTTTCCCAGGCAACCAGCAATAGAACAAGGGGACACAGTCCCAAGTTGTGCCGGAGGAGATATGCATGTTAGGAGGAAGTTCTTCCCAGAGAGAGTGATTTTCCTTTGGAATGGGCTGCTCAGGGAGGTGGTGGAGTCACCGTCCCAGAAGGTGTTCAAGAAAAGACTGGATGAGGCACTTAGTGCTATGGTCTAGTTCAGGGGTCCTCAAACTATGGCCCACAGGCCGGATACATCCCCCATGGTCACCAATCCAGCCCACCGGTATTTACAGAGCCCCCCTTCCTCCCCCGCTGGAGGTTGGGGGGAAAACCAAGATGCAACTTCCTGCCACTTAATCCGCGCACCGGCCTCCGCTGCCGCCAAGCACCCGCCAGGACTGGGCTGGAACCAGTGCCTTGTCCTCGACCTGCCCCCTCTGTGAGGCGCCTCTTGTCCACAAACTGCGCCACCGCCATCTCGTCCTCCTCCTCCTCCTATTTCTCATTGGCACTCGACAAAAGCAATGATGTTCGTGATTTTGCACAACTTCTAATTTTCATTCGTGGGACAAATGATTCTTTCGAAGTCACAGAGGAGCTTGCTACACTGAACAGCAATTACAACTTCATTAGAGCTCATGCACTAAACCACAGACAGTTTCAGGAATTTCTGTCTGAGCTAAATGTTGCCTATGAAGATATTCTGCACCACGTAGAAGTCCATTGGCTGAGTAGGGGGAGAGTTTTTAAATGCTTTTATGACTCACTTCCACAGGTTTATGATTTTATGCTTTCTAGAAACAGGGAAGTACCAGAGCTCAAAGATGCAGAATGGAAATGGCACCTTGCATTTCTGACAGATGTAATGAGCTACTGAACAATTTCAAAGTCCAACTTCAAGGAAAGGGGAAGCTTATCTGTGCTATGTATTCACATGTGAAAGCATTTCAAGTTGAATTAGACCTGCTCATTAACCAAATAAAGGAGGAAAACTGTCATCTCACAACTCAAAACCTGTCTGAAGAAAAACCAGCAGTTGCATTCCCAAACAAAACATTTATGGATGTATTAAAACTGTTGCAAAAGGCATTTCACATTAGATTTAAGGAGCTTCGTCTCCATGAACAGGACATACAGCTTTTCCGGAACCCATTTTCTGTTGACATTGAAACTGTTGATCTGATTTACCAAATGAAATTGGCCGAACTACAGACTTGTGACTTGCTGAAAGATGCATTCAAATCAAGCCTTACATCTTTCCCCTGAGAGACATATCGTAATCTCAGGAACCATGCGCTCAAAACTGCAGCCACCTTTGGCAGCATCTATGTCTGTGAGCAGACTTTTTCCTGAATGAAACATCTGAATTCTCCAATCAGATCCAGACTAACCAATGGACATTTGCATCACTTGCTACAACTAGCAGTGAGAAATATGGAACCTGACACTGACCATCTCATTAGCCAAAAGCATCTCATTAGCCAAAAGCACCTCTGCTATGAGGACAGGCTGAG